>JARHVA010007399.1:60000-220000 GCA_037957365.1 Torreya grandis
TCAAAATAAATATTCATTCCTAAATAGTTTATAGGAAACTCTTTTAATTGACATCCCAAAATGGATGCAATCCTATTATTTCTTATTATAGAGGTATTTAAAAAATATAGAGAGATTTTTTCAAAGTTTATTTTATGATTTTATGTGATTTCATAAGTCTGAATGATCATTTTTATTTCTCTTGCCTCTTGTAATGAAGAATTAGTCATGTTTATCATGTCATCTATAAATTATTGAAATAAACAGGGATCCATATTCTTAGCTGGTTGAAATCCTTTTAAGATTTCATTAGATAGAGAAAATATCAAAAAATTACTTAGGGTCTCAGCCATAATTATGATTATAAAAGGAGATAAAGGAACACCTTTCCTAATACTTATTTTACTATTAAAGTACCCTATAGGAACCCCATTAACAATTATTGAAAACATAACATAAGAGATGCAATTATTAATGGATTTGTCCAATAACCTCTATTCCACCCTATCATAATGTATTCATGTCAAGATTAAGGACCACTCCTACTTGATTACTCTTTCCCATGGACTATAAGGTCTCATAAATCATTATTATATTGATGAATATAATATTAGGGAAATATTTTTGGTAAATATTTTATAAACAACATTGTAA
This sequence comes from Torreya grandis, assembly GCA_037957365.1. NCBI lineage: Eukaryota > Viridiplantae > Streptophyta > Pinopsida > Cupressales > Taxaceae > Torreya > Torreya grandis. Next base: position 60,634 of record JARHVA010007399.1, read on the forward strand.
AGTCTTATGGGGAAATTTTTTGAAAGGTTTGAGGCTTCTTATTTCTTCAAAATTAGAGCAATGAATGTATTGTTGAATTCTTTTAGTATTTGTCTAGATGTAATGAATTTATTTGTGGCCACTATTAGATCATCATTGATAATATCCAAAAATGTTTGAAAGAAGGCTATGAGATACCCATTAGGGATTGAGGCTTTGACCTTATTAAATATAAACATAGTTGAGTTAACTTTAGTATCTATAACATAAGACATTCAAATATGGTTATCCTCTCTAGAAACCAACTCTGGGATAACATATAAGGTCTCTTATTATGATCTTACATGATCTCTGGGATTTTTATTAAATAGATATTTTAAGAAATTGACACACTCTTCCTTAATATATTCCATTTATAAACATAATTCCCAATTATTCCTTCTATCCTTAATGAAGTTATGTGATCTATGCTTCAAAGTGGAGATGTGAAAGAATTTGGTATTCCTATTATAATCTTTTAACCATATGGATCTAAATTTATACCTCCAAAAGATTTATTCTTTGGATTATATAGAATGATATTGGAAAATAAGTTATTTCTCCTTCAATTTATTCTACTCATCCAAGCCATGAACAACTATGTTTGCCTCAAGGTTAGAAAGTTCCTCCCTTAAACCCTTTCTGGGCAAAATTGTTTCCAAAAACCTCTTTATTCCAGACTTTGATATTTCTTTGTAAATTTTTAATTTTTTTACCTATTCTAAACATGGTTTATCTATGTACCTCCACTACTCACCATTCCAAAAAAATTATGTATTTCTAGATGAATGAACCAAATGTGATCCATTCTAAAAGGAGTGTGATATTTTATAGATTTTTTTCTATAACTAGCTCTAATGGATTATGATGTAATCCTATCTAAGGGAGTGAGCTTAGGAAAAGATATTTTAATACAATCCACTCTAATGAGACCAATATCCTATCTAATCTAACTTGAATAAGATTATCTACTAAACTTTTATTTGATAAAGTAAACAATGTTCCTATTAAGTGTATGTATATTAAGTTATAGTCAGAGATAAAAGTGGGTAAATACTCCATATTATCTTAAAAAACTGATTACTTCCTCTTTTTTCCCTTTGGTGTAACTGGCATGTTAAAATTTCCTACAAACATCCATAAAAATTCTTTATAATTATTTCTAAATGTCTATATTTCCTCTTATGATACTTTTCATTCACTAATAATGTTAGGTGCATAAATATTTGAGAGGATCCATATAGTTCCATCATCCTTATTAGTAAACAACACTACTAAATGGTATTTGTAACTACTCACATCTACTATCATAATTTTTTATTCCAAAAGGTGGATAAAACTTTGGATGATCCTAAAGAACTAACACACTTTCCTTCTACTTCCTTCCAAATATTTGATTTATGATCCTTAAAAACCTTTTCATCCATTTTTGTTTCTTGTATGGCTAAGATCAACAAATTGTGACTCTTTCTAAAATCCCTAAATACTCTATATTTATTTTTACCCTTCAAACCTATAATGTTCCACAAGATTACTTTCATGGATTTTTATTATATGAGATGTTCTCCCTTTGTAATGGATTATTGATTGGGATCCATTCGTTACTTCTGCTTCTATGATTATTCTTTGAATTTTTTTTTGAGGTCCTACCTGGTAATAAAGGAGAACCTATTACATATTTTCTTTCCCCATTCTTATAGACATTGTTTGTATTGATGCTATTTTATATTTGATTTTTATCTTTGTTATTATTCACCTCCTATTTTTTTTAAAATATGAATAAGGGATTATCATTTCTATGTCCTTATGAAGGGCATAGTTAACTAGCTCTACCCCTTCTATAATAATGTTAGTGTCTATGATCAAGTATGGAATAAATTTAATTTTTATCCCTATTGTTTCCCCTTATGAAAGGAGACAATAAAATTTATTAAGGATAATAGGGGAAGATAAAGACTTACTTTAAATATAGAACAAACTATCCCTTTTGATTTTGACTTTTGTAGATCCCCATTCTTGACTCTCAACATCTTGGATAACTACTACACCATTTTAACACTTTAGGAATTAAATCAAGACTTCATCCTAATAATATTTATTTGGTCTAATATTTTTATTATCATTTTCTTTATCCATTGAGTCCATCTTATTTGAACCTTTAGTTATCACTTCCACTAGATTTTGAGTAGATCCTTCTTCACTAAGGACCTTACCAACTTATTTGCCTCCTCTACTAAGAAAATGCTTTATTTTTTCTAAAAAATATTATTTGGATTAAATATGTTCCCCCTTAGGTTATGATATATATTATCTTTTTCTTTATCTTTATATTTTCTTCAAAATGGAGTTGGTATTTCTTTCTCCAGTTATGACTAGCTCTTTTATTTGTTTGTAAACTTTTTTCCCTAGAGCTTGAGGACATAATTTAGGAATAACCTAATTTGTTACATTTAAGAAAAGAATAATTGAGTGTTCATATTATATATCTTAATTCCATTCCCCTATTGGGATATGAAAGAAAACACATTTTATAAGATCTTGATTGATGAAAGCATTAACATAGAATCTGACATACATAAACTTAGTTCTTATTTTTATCATTACATCAAAAGCTATTATGTATCATAAAATCTTGGATATGATAATGAAGAGGTATTCATCCCAATATTATAATGGTATACTTATTATCTATACGTAAAAATGCATAATGTTTATATCTTATTTCTCTAGATTGAAGCCTGGTTACCATTTTCTAAGGAATATTCATGCTCTACCAAAAATTAAGGTCCACCAACTAATATTTAGGCATAGTCCTCTACATTGATTAATATGATCAAGAAGAACCCATCGTTTATGGAAGATATTTTACATGAATCCTTTTTTATTCCATTTATTATCTACTGAGCTTTTAAACACATCTATATTAGGTCTAGTCCCTATAAATTTACCTATAAAAGTGAATTCCATTCTCAAAGAAGTTATTTTAATCAAGGATTTAGGGATTTTCATGTGAATGCCATTTTCATCCTTATAATTTAGAATCTCTTACCTTGGTTTAATATCTTTTAGATCTGACACCTTTTCCTTCATCTTATTGGCCCAAACGAGCTTTCCCTTTCCCAAACTAAATGAATATTTTTGAATGTATGGGAGTTATTCCTTGAGTTGCCTACATGTGATGATATAGGATATGGATTAGTCAACATGAGAGTGGGATGAAATATGCCATACTATCTTGACCCATCACCATCTTCCTTCTTATGCTTTGAATTTCCATTCAAATTTTTCACCTGCTCTTTAACATGTGTTTGCTCTGCTTCGTGCTCTACCATCTATGATAGGTGTGAAAACATTTTAGAGTCGATGGTGGTTAGAATTTTTGTTAGACTATGATTTTGACATTAACTACATTAAGGAAAAAGAGAATATATTTTCATATTTCCATAGAAATATAAGGTATATTTTGGTATTGGCCATGATAAGAAGTAATTTTTGAGATCAGATAGTAAAATTTTCACCCAGAGATGAATTCTATGAATAGGGTAAGAAACCATTGGTTTAAAATTATCAAGATCATAGATACCATGGATTTCAATTTGAGAATGATGGGATTTTGAGGTATAATGTTATAATATATGTACCTAATAGGGAAAATTTGAGGAATATTATGTTAAAGGAATTGCACAATGATATATATTTAGGACATCCTGAAGTGACTAAGATATTAACATAATTAAGATCATTATATTTTTAGAAGAGAATAAAAAAATATGTGACATAATTTATGTCTATATGCTTGGAATGTTATAAATTTAAGGTTTAACTTATGCATATTTCTAGGTTACTATACCCAAATTCCATACTAGAATGAAAGTGGAAAGTTATTAACATGGACTTTGTCCAAAGATTTCATATTTATAGAAACTATAATGACATGATTATGGTATTTGTGGATAAATTTAAAAAAGTAGTTCATTTCAATCCAAGTAATTTGATAGATGATTTATCAATGCTTGCCAAAATGTTTATGAAAGAGGTTTATAGATTGTATTTGTTTATATAAAATATAATTTTAGAAAGAGACTTTGGGATGACATCAATATTTTGGCAAACTCTTAATTTAGCTTTGGGTACACAACTAAACTTCGTTACAACTTACCATCCAATAACAAATGGTAAAACAAAGAGAGTAAATAAGTTTTTGGAGGAATTTTTGAGGATGTATTGCATTTATAAAAAATAAAAATGGGAGGAATACCTACCATTGGTTGAGTTATCTTATAACAACTCATTCCAATCAATTTTTAAGATGTCTCCTTTTGAGGCATTTTATGGTAGGAGGTGTAGGACACCACTTAGTTAGGTTAAATTAGAAGATAGAGTGGTTTTTGGACCTGATATGCTTGAAAAAATGGAAGAACAAGTAAGTTTAATAAGACAAATATTGGATGAACCCAATTATAGGCAATAATGTTATACCAATCAAAAAAAGAACAACAAGTAAATTCTCAATTGAAGATATTTTTTTATGAAAGTCAAACACTAAAAGAGTGTTATTAAGTTTGGTAAATCATCAAAATTATCATCAAGATATGTGGGACCCTTTGAGGTTATGGAATTGATTAATAATTTAGCATATATATTCATATTTCCACTATTTTTATCTAAAATACATAATGTTATTATCTTCCCCTTTATGAAGGGAAGGACCACTCCTAGTGGGGAGGTGTGTGAGAGATTGATGATATATGGTTAGAGGTAAAGCACTAAGGTGATCCCCCCCTATGTTTATTTATTTAACCATTTGCGATCGTACTCATGGATATATATACATATGGATAATTGTGTTTTTATGAGGCTCATTTGTACATTTATACATACTATATTTTATTTTTGATTTTGTACTAAAATTTAATATGTATTACATTATTATTTGATGACTATTTAACACAATAATGGTTATATGATTATTTATAGATGTACTATGGATTATATCAGTGATTTGATGTACATGAATATTTGCACTTTTCATTTTATGATAATTATTTATCTTTTAGTTTGTTATAGCTTGTTTTAAAACTAAATGGATCATTTTATTAACTAGTGGGTTGATACATATCTAGACTTATTACTTTAAATACATTTATTAGTTAAATTGTGATATTAGATATAGTTATGAATGATTTTATAAGTAAAACATATTGATGTTAAAAAAATTGGTGTAAATTTATGTAACCTAGATGGGGTTTTAATAAATATAACCCTAATTCTATAAATAATAAAAATGAGAGCAAGAAATATGATAATAAGAATCATAAACCTAAGTTTAATGGGAATTACATTATGTGTGGTGAACTTGGTAATAGAAGGGAAAATTATTATAAAAACAAAGATATAAATAATCAAAAAACCTATAAATATAACAAAGAGAAGAAATCTAATCAAAACCATAATTAGAACATCAATCAGGGATAAATTTCTAATTTTATTTCTTTATATGCTTCCTTGTTTACTTCTAATGAGAATAAATAGATTTTAGATAGTGGTGAATCACATCATATGTATTTATTATATCATACTTTATCTGATACTAGAGATATTTATGAAAATATTTACCTAGGAGATAATTTATATGTAGAAGCTACTTAGCAAGGAAAAATAAAATTTGAAAATGTTTTTATTAAATATGTTTTCTATGTGCCTAAATTTAAGAAAAAAATATTATCATGTTTTAAAATTATGAATGATAATTTCATTGTAAATTTTATTAAGGATAATTGGTCCATTATAAATCAATCTAGTTCCTTGATTACTAAAGGTTTTCAATAGAATGGCTTATACATATTTACTACTTCTGCATGTTGTCTTTCATCACATAGTAGGAATGCATCAAAATTATGGAATGAAATATTAGGATATGTTAATTTTATAATTTTATATGATATGTATTCTAATAATCGTATTGTTGGTATTCTTTCTATTTCATCTCATCATGAAGCTTGTGAAGGATGCTTATACAACAAGAAACATACTAACCCCTTTCACAAGAATCATGATGTGAATTACTCACATCCATTGTATTTAATTTATAGTGATGTTAAATTACCCCTTCAAGTTACATATATTAATGGTTCTTTTTATGTTGTTACTTTTATTGATGATCATACTAGGATGATTTAGTCATATTTTATAAAGAAAAAATATCAAATATTATATAGATTCAAATTTTTAAAGTTGTTTATAATACCTCTAATTTTTATTTTAAGAGATTAATATTTGATAATTTTTTATTTGATAGGTTAAAATGATTTTGAAACCGAAGCTATAAACTGATAAAGTGAGGGTTTTGATAACTAGACCCACATCCAAGCACAAAAGAGAGGGTAATGGATCCCCCTAACTTTTAATCATAACATAATGGGATTTAAGGTTCCCCCAACCATCCACAAGAGAAGTATAGATACCCACTACCAAGGCAATGCTAGAGAACATGAGGGTTTTAAGGAATCCCACAACTAGTGGTTTTAAGGATCCTATCACTTATAAGTACAACAAAGAGGGTTTTGAAGGCTCCTTTAACATTTAAGTAATGGATTAAAGTTACCATGATCAAATAAATACAAGATAACATGAGATTTTTGAAGGCTCCCTCAACCTTTTAGAGCAATACATAATAACATGAAGGTTTTTAAGGATTTTGAAAACTAGGGGTTTTAAGGGTCCCATAACCTATAGTGCACAAAGGAGTGAGTAAATGAATCTATAAGACCAGTATCCTTATGTCATGCCTTCCTAAAGGGTATTGCACATTATAATAACCACCAGAGATGGAGGTCTTCCACCACTAAGATCTTTCACATGGCCACTAGATAGAAAAATAACAAGTGGGTTTGTCTTCCCACTAATATTAACAACCTAGTAAATCATAGTAAGAAGAAAATTATAGAACAAAATTTCACCAAGAGAAGAAGGTCTTCCACCTCCTCGGCCATCCACAAAACTTCCACCCAACTGAGTCACAACTAGATTACTGATATTCCCATATAGGTCCACAATGTTTTTAACAAAACATAGAAGTGAGGGTTTTAAGGTACCCACAACTAGTGGTTTGAAGGATCTTGTAACCTTAAAAAAATAAAAGTACATTAAATTAGTGAATTTAAAAGGGTTTGACACCCTTCACCATGATATAATACCATCTAAAAAAGAGGTTCTTCTTCCACCTAAGACTTTCTCATGGCCAAAACATTTTTAAAGAACCAAAAGTGGACTTTTCTATCATCCACTTTAAAATATAAAATATAATTCTAGATAGAAGACCATCTAGAAAAGAGGGTCTTCTACCACCTGAGACTCTTGCATAGCCAAAATATTTTTTAAGAAACCAAAAGTGGACTCCTCTAACATCCACTTTAAAATATTAAAAGAAGTTTGTAGTAAATTAGGTCCCTTATAAACCCAAAAAATGGCTAACCATAAAATATATTACTTTAAAAAGACTTATAGTGAAATGGAATAATCCATTATCTAAGAAATCAAGTGGGTTTGAAATATGAACTCCTCCATCTTCCATGTCAAATACCAAACAAGAGGTAGGAAAAATGATAATGCCTCCAAAAACTATGCCATAAAAGTGACTAAGGGGATAGGATCTACCAAAGCCCATCAGTTATCAAATTTATTATAGAGGGTAGGGTCTCTCATCAAGACTCACACATAGGGTCTATAGAAAAGTGACCCTAATGAGGGTAGAACTCCCATGGTAGCCCAAAACACCAAATAGAAACTGAAAAAGGGCTATGAAATCCATGCCCTTCCATCAAAAAATCCTCAAAGGAATAGTGGTGCCAAGTAAAAAAAAAAACTAGAGGGAGAGAATAGGTCTCCCCTATTTTTGTTACATCCATTTTTAAATAACACACTAGACCAAGTCCTTCTGATAAACAAGATGTTAATTTTACACCACCAACCAAACACTAGGGTAGCATCTAGGGGTAGGAAAGTACCAAGGCTAGAGGCCTAAGAGTAGTTTAGCACATCAAAAATTCTCCATGACACTAGTTTTGTGCCATAATAAGTGTGATCCCTCTAGATAAAGTATAAATACCAAAATATCTTGGCATGTCCACCAAAAGTCTTGGCTAGAATTTGGTTAAGCTTAGCCAACACCTAACTTGCTACCATCCAAGTCAAAGAGAATAGGCCAAACCCTCCTTCGTAGTCCTTGAAATGGGAATGGGAATATTTGGTTTACATAACATGTTTTTCTTTTATCTCTACCATCCCCTTATTCTAAGCCTCCTAAAATTCATCATCACCATTCTCTCCTCCATCCTCCTCACCAAGTTTGTCCTGCCCACTACTTCATTCAAAATTTACACCTATTATCTCCATTGGTCATTGATTATCCTTAAACATATTTTTAATGATGATTAATATTTGATAATGGTTTTGAATATATTAGTAAATGTTTTGATTTTTTTGCATTATTTGTGGTATTCAAAGGAAATTAACAACTCCCTATTTCCCATAGCAAAATGGTATTACTAAAAGGAAAAACCACACTATTATTGAAATATCTAGAACAATGTTGTATTATACAAATGTTCCTAAGTTATTATGGTAAAAATCCATGAATATTGATGTGTATATTATAATAGATTCCATACTAAAGCTTTGCATCATTATACCCATTTATAAATGTGGTCTAAAACACCTAGTGTGGCTCATCTTAAGATCTTTGGTAGTAATGCTTCCATCTTTGTTCATAAATCTAAAAGAAAGAAACTTGATCCTACCTCTGATCTATGCATATTTATAGGATATAAAATTAAAACTAAAGGATTAAGATTGTATGATCCATATAAAAGATAATTCATTGAGATTAAGAATGTTTTAATCCTTGAAAAATATCTTTATGAACCCTTTGCAGAATCTCCTTAATGTTCTTCTTTTGATGAAATTGGTCTCCTATTTCTCCTTATGGTGAAATTGAATCCCTAGATGAATTTGATCCTTTATTGGATAATTTAGATTCTGTGGAACCTGTTGAGCTTCATGTTTAATCTAAAATACCTAAATGGGTAGAATCCCTAATTTAGTCTTTTAAATTTGATAATATTAATAAATCAAATATAATTCAACATTATTATCATGTTTTAATGACTATGTATGAATGTGAACCTTAATATTTTTGAGGAAGCTATTTAATATGATATATGGAATGTTTCTATGCAAGCTGTATATAATTATTTAATTAAAAATTAGACTTGGTATCGTGGCTCACCTCTACCTAAAATGCATATTGTTGGTTATATGTGGCTTTATAAAATCAAATATAATTCAATTGGTAAAATTGAAAAATTTAAATCAATATTAGTTTCTCTTGGTTTTATTCAAAAATATGAGATTGACTATGGTTAAACATTTTCTAATGTACAAAAAATGAGTATTGTTAGACTACTCATTGCTCTTTCAAATTAGAATGGTTATATTATACACCAAATGGATATAAAAAAATTCATACTTGAATGGTTATTTATAATAATAAATCTATATGATTCAGCCTAAAAGTTTTACTAACCCTAATAAAAAGCTTTATATTTTTAAGTTAAATAAACATTTTTTATGGTTTAAAACAAGGTCCTCAATCTTGGTATTCTAAAATCATAAGTTATTTTAAAGAACTAGGTTTCTCTAACTATCATTTGGATAATGATCTCTTTGTAAAAATTGAAAATGGTCATATTATTTTAATCATATTATAAGTTGGTGATCTTCTTGTTAATGGTGATATACTTAGTTTAATTCATAAATATAAGGATAAACTAAGTAAAATGTTTGAAATTACTGATTTAGGAATTCTTCATCATTTTTTAGGAATGGATATATTTTAGGATTAAAATTCAACTGTTGTATCACAACCTCAATATACACATAATCTTCTTGTTAGATTTAATATGCTTGATTATAAACCTACATATACTCCTACTGAATTTGGTGTTAATATTGATCCAAAACATGCATATGACAAAGTTAACCCCATTATTTATAGGTAATTTTTTGGTATTTTGATTTATCTAATCATTATTAGGATAGATATTTCATTTTTTGTAGGTGTTGATTTTAGATTCATGAAGGATCCATATTTAGATCATTATAAATTAACTAAATATATACTTAGTTATATCAAAGAAACTATAATTTTTTGTTTATTTTTCCATTAATAATGATAAATTATATGGTTATTTTGATAATGACCATGATGGTTTGCATATGTGTTTAAGTTTGGTACAGGTGCTATCACTTGGAGCAAAAAAATGTAACCCATTGTCTCTATCTCTTTCACTAAAAAAAAGTATAGAAGTGTTATGGAAGATACCAAAAACTTTGTGTGACTATTAAGGTTGTTAGTATAACTTCATTTGTATGTTTCTCATAGTACCACCCTTCATTGTGATAGCCAAGTTTGTATAGCTCAGGCAAAAAATCTAGTTTAGTACCAATAAACTCAACATATTTAAGTTCATGTTCATTTCATCTAATATAAAGTCCTCAATGGTGATATTAATTTGTATTTTTATCCTATGAATGAATATGTGGCATATATCTTCAAAAAACCACTTGGTGATGCCAAGTTTTGTCATTTTCATGCAGTGATGGGAATCTCAGAGATATTATTTAGGGGAAGTGTGCATGAAAATTTAACTTAATAATGAACATGTGTTTCCTTTTTCTTATCTATAATTATTCTCATTGTAAAGCATTGTAATATATCATGTTATGTTATTTTAGTAAACTTCATGTGGAATTTTTACTTTTGTACCCAATACTTAAAATAATACTTTGTAATGGAGGTCCTTATGTTATAAAATGATTCAATTTTGCTTGGTTGATTATTAATGAAAAAATTTGAGATGTAATCTCATGATCATGCTATCCTAATACTTACTCTTAGTAATTTATGGATTACAATTCCTTTTGTTTTAAAAGGTGATTTTGGCACAATGAAGGTTTTTAAATCCTTCAATTTTGTACATAGTATAATTCCTTTATTAAAGGTGAATATGAAATGTATTCCCACTTACCATTAAGGGGGAATGTTTTAAAATTTAATGAATATGTGGTTCCCCTTATGGACCCTTAGTTAATATTGGTAAATTAAATAATAATGATTTATTATTTATTAACATGAGTTGAAATCCTCATGTAAATAAATAATAAAACATTGTGAGATATTGGAGTGTGGAAAATATTGTTAAGAGTTTTATGAAGACTTGATAGATAAGAACTATGAATTAATGTAATTTTATATTGTCTTATATTTATCAAATATTGAATAACATCGACCCATATTTTTTTACATCTATGAGGTTTTCCATGTTAAAAAACATTTCAACTTGATTTATGGTATTTTGATAATTGATTATCTAGATATTATATGCATGTATTATATATTACATTACATGAATTTTTTCATTGATATTTGAAGAGTTTATATTTAATTAATAATCATGGGTCAAAAATGAATGTAACAGGTTTATCCTTTTCTAGAATACTAATGATCTCAACCATAAAATTGGTCAAGAGGACTGTTATTATTGTAATTTTTTCCTCACTCATTTTATCCATTGTTCTTATGAAATTTTCATTAATTTTATTATTTGGTGGAGCTTTAGGACCCTTAGATATCAATTTTAAAACACATGTTATGTCCATAATGCACTCTTTGTCTTTATCTAGTGTAGAAAGCTTCACTATATTATTTTTGGGTAGGTGATATTTGATGTGAAGCCCTGGCCTCTTATTAAGGTTTAATTGATGAAATTAAAACTACTTAGGATCACCTTGGAAACAAAAACATTTTTTGAATATAAGAACCTAATTTATTGGAAGAGATTAGAATGTATTACCTTCATCCTATGGATCTAAGTCCTCCCTAATATCATGTTATAGCTAGTGTCCTTGTCTATGACATAATGTTCAATGAGTAAAGTTTTGGGAACCAAAGTGATAAGTATAAAAATGTTCCAAAATAAAGAAAAATTGAATCTATAATATCCTCATAATATTTTTATGGTCATAAAATAGTTGGTATATCCATAACTAATATTTTAAAAAAATGAAAAAAGAACTATATTGATAATAACCTCATTTTTTACCATTACTCTCTTGACATAGTTATTTTAAATAAAAAAATTTAAGTATTAGGGTGAATATACTCTATTATTCATCTTGATGTTTATAGGTAGGCCTCTAAGGTCCAAGAAATAACTATCATCACTTGAATATTACCCAAGAAAATACATGTATAAATCTATATGGTTTATCTAGGATTATGAAGGAGGTGTAATTCTAGACAAATGTCCAAAACCTAAGGTGTCAAGTTATAATGTAAATAGAGTTATTGAGGAGGTCCATAAATTAAATATGGGAAAATGTGTTTGTGAAGTTGACAAAGAGGTCATAATTCCCCATGGTTTTAGGATTAATTTTAATGTCACACTCCAAGACATTTTTAATATGGGGAGTCTATGGATAGTACTCCCTCATAAAAGTGGTGATGTTGGCATCCTCATATATATATATATATATATATATATATATATATATATATATATATATATATATATATATATATATAAAACTCAATAAAACCTATCATCCCAATCTTTCCTTGAGGTCCTTATGGAAAGAGTTGTTTCATGGGATTTTCTAGTGGTGGATTTAAGATATTGCATTTTTTATGATTTGGAAATGAGTTCTGATGAATGTGAAGTTTGGAGTTTTGAGATTCCATAAGACATATCAAAGAGGTTTTTGGATTTAAATTTATTAGGAGCACATTGAAATTTTTTTTCATTGGTCTTAAAATAATTTTTGGATAAAGATATTTTACTCAATATATACTCTAGTGTCGTGACCAATGATCCTATGAAAAAAATACACATTTAGATCATAATACTTTAGCCTTTAGTTCTTTTTTTCTTACCAAACCTCTACTAATTATTATTCTATTAAAAAATTTGGTTTTGGAATTGATGATTTTTATTTTGGTCAAAATTTTGTTATTAGTTTTGAAATTGATTATGATACTAGTTATCATGAGGTGGTGAATGATTAAAATCCACTATGTGAACCATAGGTGGATGGTTTTGGTTTCTCACACCTCCATTATTATTACTATTTTTTTTGTTGTTCATGACTTGATTCTAGTTATTGTTTACAATATATGTGCTATTATATTAATTTTTTACTCTATATTTGGTTGCAATGTAGTTTTAGTTCAGAATATTAGGACCTTAGTTATTCAAATTATTTTTATTGGTGATTTAGTAACCCTCACTATTTTATTTAGGGGTGAAAATTAATCCATTAGACCCATAGGTCCCACATCCATTATATATGTCCCATAGGTCCCACATCCATTAATCCATTTTCTATCTTGAGGCACTCTATAACACTTATTCATTATACATATATGGAAATTTCTAGACATATTTTTTAAAACATCTCTAGGTTCATTACGAAAGTACATGTAATATTTTATAAAATTTAATTACAATGATCACAAGATGATCCTATCATTGGGTTAAAATTCATACCCTATATTAATCTAAATATAATATGTTGAAACTAAAAGTAAAAAAATAATTAATATTAATTAATCCACTGATGAAAGATGAAAAATATTTTATTTTACCTAAAAAGAGGTCTACATAGTGCATGTGTTGTATATTTAATATACTAAACAAAAACTAATTTATAATGAAAAATATTAAAAATGCATTAATATATAAATATATAAATATTAAAGTCATTTTTAGTTATAATAATAAAAAATAAATATACAACTACTAATATATAAAACTATTTATATAATAGCAGTACAATGGAACTTCATAATACAACTCATAAATTGTACAATAGTTGTGAGTAGGCATATATAATGGTTGATTAATTATAGAGAGGGAGAGCATCATCTAGATTATTTTCCTCCAACCATAGACTATCAATCTCCCACACACTTCCCCTATGAGAGTATCCCTTACATTCATGATGTGGTAGATAATGACAATGTAGAAATCAAGAACTTAACTAAAATTGTTTAACCCTAAAATAGATCTAAATTGTTAAAGTGTTATATATAAATGAAAAGGCACAAGGGTGATAATTAAATATATATCAAGCCAATTAGATTCTAAACTCAAATATAAGAAAACATTGAATTTATTATGTTGATATAGTCTAAATATTAAAAGTACAACTATGCTAAATATAAAAATGATACAAAAGTGAAGTACTTAGCTTGTTCTTATGCTAATGCATCTTTGGATATAGAACATGATGAAATTAGGTTGGAAGGATATTCTATAATAGTCATCAGATTCTAGTTCTAATGCTTTTGACTCTTTAGATAATAACATTAGCCTGGGATGGTTGCATCAACACTACTATCTAGGTTTGATGCTAGTGTCCTATTTATAATATCTACTAAAAAAGATAAGATGACATGGATGTTTTTTGGTTTTGATTTTCCTTTGCTTTGGTGCATTCAAATATGGGTCATGGATTATTTCTCTTTATGAAATGGAAAAACCCTAGCTTTCCATCTTCAATGTGATCTTGGGAAAAAATGGGTTAGTTGGAATATAGTGTTAAGATGAACCAAATAACCTCTCTATCAAAGGACATTGCCTACATAGCCAATACTCTAAAGATGGACTCATAGTGATATAATTATCGCCTATGTGAATCATACAATATGTGAAAAGTAAGTACAATAGTGACCTAGATTTTAACATAGAAAATCAAGATCTTGGGTTGAGCTTATTTAGTACTTAAGACTTGTAGATGTGCATTCCCTATGACTAGTATGGAAATAATAATAAATAGGGAAGCTTTTTTTAATTTAATGACCTTATAATTCTCTTTGGGTATGATTTCTAGGTGTCATAGGTAAGGAATGAATGAGGGTTGATTTATATTTATATCAATCCCTTTGGAGAAATTAACCTACATTAAAACACTTAGGCTTACCATTATGATACATTTAATTTTCAAATTAGATGACTTTAGGGCACTAGACACTTATGTTAGGGTAGAACACTAACATCGATGTTAGTATCTAACCTAGATGTTAGTGTCCAAGGAGTAAAAAAATGGGTACATGCTTAGAACTTACAAAGGTGGAAGATAAGTACATTTTAAGTATTCTAAGTAAGATAAAAATTCTATGTCATCAACATAATACTATTCAGACTAAGAGAAATGCCAAGGGGCATAAAGTAGATTAGATGTGAGACTTACAGAGTCAGAAAAAAGGTATAAAACTAAGAGAAATAACAAAAGTTTTATTTTTCCAAGTCTACAAGATTGATGCGCTATATAAGCATAAATTAGTGAAACTACTAGTTTAAAGGAAAATAATGTGTACCTAGGTGTGTATACACATCTTGTGTTTACATGAGTTCATCTTGAGTGATTTAATGGTGACTAACCTATAACCAAGACCATGTTACTATGATCATTGCATATAATTATAATTTGAAAGAAATAATAAAAATTATCATAAATAAAGAGTATGGATAAAATACACTTATGCATGTGTCATGTAGTAATGATTTTGGAGTGATGGAAACTAGAGAAGTATACATGGGGCTTGAAACCTCATCCATCTTCTAGCTAGGAAGATGAATGAGATTACAAGTGTTCAAGTGGGTTGTACTATGGTGGTGATATACATGGAGTAAGGAGATTTTGGAGGTGATCATGACCCCAACTTAGAATAGGAAGAGTGGTACTTTGACCATCAAGAGTATTATTTTCTGACAAACACAACTCATGTACTAAAGATATTATATGTATAGCTCGATATAGGATTAGTGATGTAATCAAGTTCACCCAAAAACTTGATGTGAATAGATGATTTAATCCCTCCAATCACACCAAAAATAACCAATCATTTTAAACATGTAAGGCTCAATACAATCTATAATGGTCCAATCAAGGTATTAATATGTAAAATTATGATCAGGGTATCAATACATAAAAGTACTTACAATGGTAACAATCCATAAAAAAAATTTGAAATATAAAACTAATTTAGATTTTGAAATATTAGGAATGTTTTACATAACATATACACCTTAGATATGTTTCATGTTGATACTATGTATAGCAATGGTACCAATGTATAGAATTATACTGCAACTATGAATCTGAATCATATAAGTGTGTGATTTGGATAATTTGGAAAATTATGTAAATGTAGAGAATATGATTCTAAATCATTACCCCACTATATATGGATAAATATTTAAAATGATATAAGTACCAATGTGGAGAACATATTTCCAAATCATACCCCCACTGTAATCTAGAGATGTTAAATCCTAAATAGGTGTGGATAACATGCCTCCAAAGCATGACCCCATTGAATTTGAGAACTATGAATTTGTGGAATCCATGCCCATATGACATGCCCACACTAAATATAAAAACTTATATAAGTACCATATACTAAATGAGTGTGTATAACATACTTCTAAATCATTCCCCCACTTAATCTATAAATTTATATAAATACCATATATTGAATTAGTGTGAAAACATGTTCCAAAGCATCCCACCAATAAATCTATAAATTATTCCAAGTGTGAAGAACATGACTCTATGGCATACCCCCACTAATATTCCCCCCTTTGAGGGGAGGTAAATATAGGACTAGTGGTTACCTCACTTCAAAAGGATAATACAACTATATAATATGTGAATGTAACCATGTAGAATATAGAAGGAACATGTCTAGGTAAATATAGCATTGAAACACATACAACCAATGTGATCACATGTAGCTCTAAGATGCATGATAACTATCATGAAAACATCTATATAGTAATAATACAAGTTTAACAAGAAAATAAGCACACACACATGAGCACTAAAAAACAAGTCAAAAGGCAATGGTACAAGGAGACCAAAAACAAAGGGCATGTTCAAATTCCACACAATCAAAAGACATGATTTATTTAATTATCCATAAAGGCAAAGATGATATATTCAAATGTCCATACAATAAACAATGACATATGCAAATGTCAATGAGATCATACATATGCATGGGGGATAAAATTAAAGGAGCATATTAAAATTCTCAAAAAATGAATACAAGACACTCAAATAAGTGCATAAATTAAATCATAAGTAACCAACATAAACATGTCATAATAGTCGATGGATCCAATGTGTTAGGAAAATTATGTCAAGTGTATAGAATATCAAGTACCCTGTGTAATATATAATCAGGGAAAATATGTGTGTAATCTTATGTAATATATTTACATAAGTGAATAATTTTCATTGGGATTTTTAAAGTATTTACTTCAAGTATAGCATGGAGGTATATACATTTTCCCATTTTTTACATAATTGTAAATGGTCCCAACCAATTTATTTTGAACTTTATTTCTTTTTTCCTTTTCTATATTGGTATTCGTTTGATTTTATTTTAATACCAGGTCACTCACATTTAATGTTATATGGCTGAATATTTTTGTTTTATCTTAAATTTTATATGATCCTAATAAACAAGTAGATGTTCAATATCCTATGTGTATTTTACACTCAATTATTCTAACTAATGCAATCAATTTTCATAGTATTCATTATCTTTGATGATGTCTTTTAGATAAACATATAAATAAGGTATCTCAAGTTCAATAGGTAATATAGACTCTATACCATAGACCAAAAATTAAGGTGTGGCCTAAGTAGGTGTGTGTACACTAGTTAATTATGCCTATAGAGCATATACCATATGTTGGTTCCAATTAGTGATATATCATTCAATTATTTTGCCAAGTATTTAGATAATTATTTTATTGGTTGCCTCTGTTGGCCATTGTCCCATGGGTAATAAGGTGTATAAAACATATGATTAATATTATATTTACTATAAATTTTTCTTACCATCTTATTTTTAAATGATTTCCAATTATCAAAAATTATGGCTAAAGATGGGAGATCATATTGGTCATTACAAAACTGCATATGTCATCCCCTATGGTAAACTCAAGTGGAATGGATTCCACCCATTTTGTAGTTGTAATGATAAATTTATGTCCACTAATAGATACTATATTTACTTTACCTATTAAATCAACTATAACTCATTTTATGGTGTATGATTTAATTTTTACATTTTTGGAATTTTAAACATAGTTTTGCATGTTCGATACATTCTAGTTCCATTTAAGGCTAGTGATAACATTGGTGTAATATTTTTTGAGACATTTCATGTTTTTGGAAATTCCCACCACACTCATTATCATGCATTTCCAAGAGTGTAGTGTGATCCTCATCTTTACATAAGCATTAGATTAATTTCCCATCAAAACCTTGTTTAAACAAATTATTTCCAGTAATAACATAATGATATGATTTAGATATAATTTTTGTTTATCATTTCATGAAAAAATGTCTATTATATAGGATTGATAAATAAAATTATAAATATCAGTGTACCATTATATGTTTATAGTATTATGAGTAACAACAAGAATGGCTAAGGCATTCATTTGATCAAAATAAATGGAAGGATTTTGTAACTGTTGTATTATCAATTTTATATGATCATCATCCAAATTCATAAACGATGTTGTGCTTGCCATAACATCTAGATGGAATTTATATTTTCATGGAATATTATTTATATAAATTGTATCAAATGTATGTGATTTTATCTACCATTTCTATATGGTAAAAAATGATCTTCCTTAGTTTGGTAGCGATTAGTAGCTTGGTTAAAAACCAACTGGTAATCACCAAAAACTTGGATGTCCTTTATATCAAGCTTATATTCTATGGATAAACGAATGATCAAGGCATCATATTCAACTATATTTTTGGTGCAAGAGAAAGTTAATTTATAATAAAAAAGTATGTATTAATTTTTAGGGGTATAAAATAAAATACCAACATACTCCTATTCAACATTTGGATTCATCAAAGAAAATTTTACATGGAGTGGAATATATGTTATATGCCTTGAAATCATCTCAAAAAGCCTTTGTGAGTGGAAAACAATTTGGCAAAGGAGCTACAAATAATTGGTCAACTTTAACATTACCTTTTATTAACTTTTGGGTTACAAATTTTAGATCAAAATTTATGATTTACATCAACCATTTTTATATGTGACTAGTTAGGTGTGATTTTTCATGAGGAACCTTAATGCATCTTATTTAATTATAACATGAAACTCACTATTAAGCAAATAATGTTGTAATTTTTGGGTAACAAAAACCAAAGCTAAACATAGTTTTTCCATGGTTGTATATTTTCATTCATAATCGACAAGTTGGTGACTGATTTAATAGATTTCCCTCTCCTTATGATTATCATCAGATTGTGCTAGTAAGTACCCTAGGGCATCATGGGTAGCCAATATGTAAAGAAGTAATGGTCTATCTAGAATAGGAGGCATCAATATTGGTGTGTTTGATAAATATGTTTTAATCTTATCAAATATTTGTTGACATACCTCATCCCATAGGAATTATGTATATTTTTTTAGAAAATATGTGAAATAGATTATTTTATTAGTCAATTGGGTAATGAAATGACAAATAACTTGAATTCATCCTGAAAAAAATCATAATTATTTTTGATTAGTTGACGATGGCATTTATATGATAGATTTTAACTTTTTTGGATCAACCTAAATGCCTCAATGAGAAATATTATATCCAAGTATTTTTCTTAAAGATACTCCAAAAAAATATTTTGGATTTAATCGAACATTGAACTTGCATAGGTTCTCAAATATTTTTCATAAATCAGTAGCATGTTCTTGGTGATGGTTTGATTTTATGAGTAAATCATCAACATAATACTTAATATTTTTTCATATCAAATCATGAAATATATGTGTCATGGCCATTTGATATGTAGCTCCTACATTTTTTAATCCAAAATGCATGACTATGTAATAAAATTTCCCCCATGGAGTGGTAAATGTAGTCTTTTCTTGGTCTGTAAGGTTAATTTTGATTTCATTATATCCTATGAAACCATCCATAAATGAAAATGTCTCATATCCCATTGTTAAATCCACAATCATGTCAATTTTAGATAAATGTGAGTCATATTTAGGTCAATCCTTGTTTAAATTATGGTAATTAGTGCAATATTAAATGCCACCATTAGGTTTTTTAATAGGGACAATATTGGATACCTAGTTAGAATGTGAAATGGATCTTATAAAGTTAGAGTCTAAGAGATTTAAAATCTTGTCTTTTACTAAAAACACCACTTTAGGATGCATTTTTGATATTTTTTGTTTTATTATATATACATTTAGGTATAATAATATATTATGCATTGTCATCTATGGGTCTATCTTAGGCATATATAAATAATCCCACGTAAAAATTTCAAGGAAATCATGAAGGATCTATCGATAGGTTTTTCATTCATCCTTCTACATCATTATGGCAAGTAAAACTTGTCAAGGGTCCTTATCCATTCTAAAGTTATATTTGAATATTTATTCTAACAAAGCAGATTTATCTACGATAAATGATATGGTAGGAATAATGGTTTAATGCATCATTTTGGATATTTGGGTTATCATTCTCACCAAAGTAAGAATGAGTGGAGGTAGCATGAGGAAACATATTCTTTTGGAATAAGGAATGGATATCCTCATATGCCCCAAAGTAATCTATTAATGATTCATCATTAGATAACTCATCTAATATCAAAACATTTAGGGAGGTAGTGTCATCGATTAATGATGTTAACAACTTGAACCTGGGTTATTGAGATATTCATAAATAATAATGTGTAATATAGTCACTATTACATGAAATAGTTATATATACCATGGATACACCCCATATATGATATGACATCATACTCACATGTAAACTAGAAAGTACAGTGGATAGACAATGTATACAACTATAACATTAATTTGGCCAAAGTTCTCATTATAATTTTGAGACTTCACATAAAGATGAGTCAAATCCACACACACCTATACTCTCTATTAAAAAAACTCAATATCCTTCATGTTAATCGATGATGGGTCTATGTATTACAAGGCCTCTATCCTAGAACACCCATCATCCCTTAACACAAAGGATAACATAGTTATGTAACTCATTAAATAGTCTCATAACCATTAAATTTAAATCATACACCACCTAACTAACTAGATGGTAATAACATGTATTATATAGTCATTCTAATAAGAGAGTTACATAAAAATTCATCCATGGTAAAAATCATAATTTACAATAATATGTCTACTTGTATTATACATCATAATATCTAATAATCCATATGAAATTATTATTATCATTATTAACTTAGTTTTATACAAGTATACACAACCCATATGGTTTATAAGAATATTTATCTCCTTACAAATTTGTTCCTTTAACACTTCATGAGTTTAGATATGTAATAGTTATAATGATACCTAAAAGGATCATATGTAATAATAATTAAACTAGAATAAAATTCAAAATTTATTTATTATCCACTCAAAGAATCATATCAAAATGATGATATCTACTTCATATACCTATTATTCAAAAAACATAGACTTGTCTTCTTTCCTAATTAATTATCAAATCTAAGTCTTAAATTACTAAAAATAATTTAAGAATTATTAATTATTTATTTATCAGCATGAATCACCTCTAATATAATCATAAAACACACACACACACACACACACACACACACACACACACACACACACACACACACACACACACACACACACACACACACACACACACACACACACACACACACACACACACACACACATTCAAGAATGGGAATTCTTACCATGAAATAACCTTAAAATAAAATATGATTAGATTAGGTTATCTTCAAATGAATTCTCAAAGGATTTTAACTTCTTAACACATTATTATCTCGACTAAATCTTAGAGGATAATATTAATTAAATTGTTTATTCTTTTTTAAACTCCCACCAAGTTACTTTCCACTTTATATGTTTACAAAACATCATATGTTATAATAAAACATCATATACAACTCAAATAATTAAATATTTATTTCATATGTAATAGAATATTACAAGTTTGGTCTTATTATATTTACAATAAAACCTAAATCTTAACAAAAATCCTAATCAAAAGTCTGAAATCATGTTTAAACATCTAAAATCCCTATAAATTATTTTAGAGACATACTAAATAGTAAAATTACTAAATATTAAATTCATGAAACTTATAATTATTTACCGAAATTAATTTTTTATATCTGAGGAAAATATACAACTAGAAAGTATCTTAAATAGATGATAAGGAATAAAACCACTCAACGTTCATTATAATGGATTTTAGGCACTAGTCCTAGTCAGTACTCATTCTTAGGGATCTATGGGTGAGAGTAATATTTCACTCTTAGATCCATAAGGATGATTAAATACTTAGAATAAATTTATATGTATTTTTTTAAACAATGGAAACAATGAGCCATACACCAACTCTTAACCTATGTGCTCAACTATATAGTAACAACTATGGAAATACAAGGCCATGATTACCATTTTATATGACCTAGGTAAAATATGCACAAAATCAAAATCAAAATGGGTATTTAAAAAATGTAAAACCTAATAATGATGGTAAATAATTATTCTTTCTAGTTATTTGTAAACACAAGAAACCCACTATATTTCATATAATTTCAATTTAAAACACCACTTGCTTGATTTTTGTAGAAAATGGAAGACATTCCTTCCCTTAAATTTTTTTTTACAAACCATTCCATTTCCACTTATCATTATTTTAAAAATTTCCATCTCCCACACTTATCCATTTTATCCTCTTTATTATTTCTTCCAAAATTTGCTCTTCCCCACATTTCTGCATGTTGTAGATTCCCTCCAAGATTTATGCTAATAACTTGTAATATAAATAGAAATATTTTACATGAATTTAATTTTATTAATGTTAAACATTATTTTAATGAAGAACTAAAGTATTTTAGTAACATGAAACAATTCCATGCATCATTATCTCCTTCAAAATGGATAATTTCACATAACCTAATCATTGAAAATAAATCCTATCACTACTAATATTTTGTGGAAACCCTAATTCACATTAATATTAATTTATGATATAAACCTTAATTTTATTTCCTTATTTTACCACTTTCTAAAGTTTAAGACATATTTGAATATAAATCCACTATGATGATCAAATTACCATGGTTCCTAGGTTCGTCAAACATGGGCTTGATTATATTCAAACCATTTTAATATGAAAATGTTAAATCTAATTTAAGATGAACCAAAATTCCATATTTTTATCCTTATCAAATTCAATAATGTTGTAAATAATAAATTATAATTATAACTCAATAAGAATAATAATTAATCCTTTATACATAAATATACACTAAACAAGCATGAATGGTAAGATAACACAAGTAGTATAGAATGAATACTCATAATTTGAATTGGTTTTCAAGCAAGAAAAATAAATATTAAACTCAAAATCAATCCTAACATGTGATTAAGACCACAATTCCAACATACTGAAAGTAATTACATATATAAACAATAAAATACCATAGTAATTAACATTAAAAAATTCAAACATGTGCATACGTGTGTTTTAAGGTTGTTCTATCTACCCCTAACTATAAAAATATACCACCCTATCCCATATTATACTCTCTTTCTCTTTATCACTCAATGAGGGTGAGACAATCATGCATCCACCTCAGTCAAACAAATAGTAGTTAGTCTATTATTATCACTATAACCAGGAATGATAAACAACTAATAATAACTGATAATAATACAATTATATCATCATTCAAAGATATTAAAATATAAACATAATTTTTTTTACATTTTAAAATAATGAAAGTACTAATAAATAAATTTTTATAACAAAGTTAATAAATTCTATGTATGCTAATATAGTAGAATAAGTCCATCTATCCATATATAAGCAATACCTATTTGATCCATAATGAGTTATTTGTTCAAAATTCATACTTGTTTTTCAAGGATAAATCAAGATGTAACAGCATTCCCTTGTTTCTTTTTTAATAAGGCATGATAAGAGATCACATAAATATTTATGGTTCCTATGAGGAGCACTAATAGAGGATTTGAGTACATGCCACCACATTACAACAAAGTGGACACTAGAAGTATCGGTTCTTACTTAATGTTTACAAACTCTCATGTGCCAATTCAAAGTAATTAATTCATGTCAAATTATTTCAAAAATTTAACAATTAGTTGGTATAATGAATGGGTGAAATACTTATGGATGTGTTAATACTAGTCTAAATAAATTCCTTATATAGTTTTTGGAAATTTCTTAGCCACTACCTCATACCAAAGTAGAATCTCTCTAATGACTATAGAATATGACTTAACATGTTCAATTGGATCTCTTTCTCCTTTGTATTTTGGGATTTTAGGAAGGATAAATGGTAGGATAACCCCTCCTATGTTATGATAGGAGGTTATCTAGGTTTCCAACATAAGTCCCCATGGTTTCAAAATCCACTAAAGGTGCTTTAGGATAGAGTTGGGGGAGAAGAATTAGATAAGCAAAAAATATATTATTACTAGGGGAAAGTGTCAAATGAGTAGGAAAATAATAATATGATAAAAATTAGTTATCCAATTAAATGGATTTAGAGATGTGATAGTAAAATGATAGAATTGTAAGGGGGTTCACTAACTAGTCCAAGGGTGGGGCATATGTAAGTGGCATGTTGGATGGCATGTAGTAGGAGCAGCCATGGGTGGTGGTGTGTTGGTTAAAACATTATTTGTGGAAGGATAAGATAAAGACACACCAATGGTAACATGGGTAAGAGGTTTTTGGGATGGGGGCATGTTTGATGTCATGTGATTGGGAACTCCAAAATTAAGAATATCCCTAGGGTTTTATGCTGGTGTATATATTTTAGGAGTTTGAGTAGATTGATAATAAGGAAGCTAATAATATAATGCTATAATATGAGTAGAATATGGATGACCTTGATTATTGATGTTTGAGGTCACCCCCTAGTTGAAAGGATTAGTTTAGAGAAAGGATTTTTCACTCTCCAAATTTCAAATGTGATCCATAAAGGTGGATATGAGTTCATTCAATGTGGCATTGAAAATGGGTTTGGGAGCCTTTCTCATGGGTGTATCTAAAGGAAATTATTGGTATCTCATGATAAAATTATTTGTGTTGGATGGATCTAAAGGTGTCATCATGGGTTTCTTAGGTGGTGTGAAATATTTTTTATTAGTGTTTGAAAATGGTGGAGGTAGTTTCAATATACTTAACACATATTCTAAAATACTAATCCTCTCAATATACTTATTGAATCTCACTAAAATTTTAATATTATGGATTTGTAGAGTAATGTGATTTATAGTCATAAATTAAGGGTAGATACCACATATAGTGGTAAGATTCATGTCATTGGAGTCATGGTAATTATTATTAGTTTATGAAGAATAATATAACTCCTGATTCACTACGTAAGAGTTGTGAAATGGATATGTGTTTTCCATGTTTTTATTGGATGTTTTATTCCATATAAATAAATAAGGTTTACTTATAGGTTCAAGACTTCTTTTATAATTATCATTATTAAAGTCCTATGAAAATCTTGTCCAAACATATTCAAGGGGTGTATGAACACCAAAATAAAATGGAAGAGGAAATAAGGATAAATAAAATAAATAATAGGGGGAACACAAACAATAATGTTTTCCTATCAGGTTCACCATATTTTTGCATGTGGAAAGTGACACACTAACCTTCATGTACTCAACTTATTAGGGTGTGTATTAGATAACTAATGAAATTATAATGTGATGGGAAGTCTATTGGTTTTATGTAATGGGTTGAGTAATAATAATATGGTTAGTTTGGATGAGTTACCTTTAAAATATTAGTAGCATGAGCTCAGAGTCTATGTCACTTTGAATGTTACTTGTAATTAAAGGGGTTCATACTCATGGAAATGTTCGTGCTTAATGAAAATAAACTTGTTCAAAAAACATCATTCAAGGTCAAGGAAATTTTTGCTTTGGGTTTTAAAGTCATTGTTTAATTTACTTGGTATGTTGTTTTGGAATATATAAAGGATTTGGTTTGATTGGAAAAAGTGTCAGCTTACTGATTTTTTAGTTGAATGTTTTGTTTGGTAACATTTTGTTGGAATTTCTATGTTTGAACAAGGATTTTGAAATATTAGAGAAACTATGCTATTTTGGAAATTAAAATAATGAAAGTAAATAAATTATTATTATTATTATTATTATTATTATTATTATTATTATTATTATTATTATTTGGAATATTTATGCATGAAATGTATAATGAAACTTAAATTAAAACTAAAATATGTAGTTTTTGGTTTGTGTTTGTTTTCTAAGTTTAGAGGTGTAAACATTTAGCTATGTTTCTTAGAAATGAATATTTTAGTTTTTTTTTTGTATGATTTAAATGAATTATCTCATATTATATGATTTAAAATTTATATATTCAAAGGTAAGATAAAACTATAATTAATATATATTAGATACATGTAATGGAACTTATGAATTTTAAAATTGAACGTGGATGCAAAACTAGATGTAAATTTCTTGGTTTTGTTTTTATTTGTAAACAAATTAATCTAATATTTAATTAAATAATTATGATTAATAATTATAATCTATTTATTATTATGAAATTTACTAATTTGTAATAAAAAAGGATGATTCTATATACAATTATTCTTTTGGGGTTTTATAAGTTTTCTATGCAAGTGGGTGTGAAGGTTATTTATTTGTGTTATGTGTGAAAGTGTATGTGATAAAATCTATAAAATAAATAAGTTTATAGCTATAAATTAAATAAAATTTGGCCTATCTAATATTAATTTTACATTCAAGATAGTGTACTTTTAGATCTATTGTATATGAATGTAACTACAAATGATTGAATAATTTTTCAATGCAAAGAGAATGAAAGATGATTTTTTGATTTTTTTATATGAATTTTATATATGAAAACAAATATAAATATAAAAATAATCTAATATAATAGATAAAATAATAAAAATATATAAATTAAATCTCAAAACCTGACTAAAGTAGAGGATAGTTGGAGAAGAATAAATTAAACTAATGGTAAACAAATTGATCCTTGTTTATTTCTCAATAAATGACTCCAAAATTCTCTAGAAAGAGGAAGCAAAAATGAGGATGAAGAAAAAATAAAACATTTAATAAGGATAAAAATGAATAATGGTTGGTTATTCATGAATAATAGGGTACTATGCTAAAATATTATGGGGTTCTTCTTGAAATTCATGTGGGCGACCAAAATATTACTATGGAAATTGGGTTGATCAAAGATATAAAAGGTAGATTGTAGTTATATAAAACCTATATTCTCCAATATTGATGCAATTTTTGGATATAAAAATCATGGTAAAATGAGTATTTGTAATTAAGGATAAGAATTTACGTGTAAAAGTTAACTAATGTTTTACGGAGAAATTGTTGGAGTTAACTTAATGGTAGCTAAAATTGACTTGAACATAAATAATAGTGTATTGTAACATTAGGAAGGCAATTACAATATAATTTTTTTGTAAATTAGAGATAAAACATGCAAAATGCATGAAAACACATGTCTAATGAGTGATTTTTAAAGAGCCTAAAATGGTGGTGAAACTAATGCTTTATGTAGGAATCAATTATGCAACTATCATGATGGTTAGTAAATTATCAGGGTGTTTATCAAACCACTATAGTGGTTTCATGAACCACTATGAAAGTTATGCAAATCACTATGGTAGTTGTGTAAAATTTAATGGAATTTTCATGAACCACCATGTTAGTTTCATTACATAACACTATATCTGAAGGAAAATGAATTAAAAATGAAAATTTGAAACTCTAAAAAAGTTAAAAAGAGAAAAAAAAAACAATAAATAATGAAAATATTATATTTGAGAATATTTATTTATGGAGGTCCTTAGATCATAATTGGATACCTTATCTTGGTCCTTAGATCATAATTAGACAAATGCTTCCAATTCACTAAACCGCCATATTTTAGATACAATTAAAAAATAAAATTGGCCTTCCTTCTTCCTCATCATGCTCAAGGGCGAGTTGGCAAAGTGTTGGTTTGTAATGTGATATTTTGCATACCATTGACTTATGTTGAGATTTATTTATAGGTTCCACCTATGGGGGGTTTATGGTTTGAGAAATTATATTTGGGAGAGTTATACCTTGAGGTTTTCCTAACTAAATACTGGGATTGGTATGAAAATTAGCCTAAGAGCTACCATCTTACATTTAACTAGCATGTTGAGCATGAAAAACCTTAACACATGCATGATAATCCTCATTAATTTTGGGTAAATCAATAATAGAAGTTATAATTACACCTTTTTTTATTTAGGTGGGATGCATGGTTAGAG
Source organism: Torreya grandis (assembly GCA_037957365.1). NCBI lineage: Eukaryota > Viridiplantae > Streptophyta > Pinopsida > Cupressales > Taxaceae > Torreya > Torreya grandis. The sequence continues at coordinate 89,155 of JARHVA010007399.1, forward strand.
ATAAGGGTTATTTTTATTATAGTCACTCAATCTAATTTTTATTTAGCATAGCTCAACAAGTCAATAACTTATTTACTACCAACTTTGTTGGCATCTTGGGCTCTGTCATTAAATTATATCATGAATTTTTCTAATGTGATCAAGAATTCCATTAAATAATCAAGTTATCCATTTATTTTAAATTATGATACTATTACCATGCCTTGGAACAATTGCGTAGTTGGGATTATTTCTTTATCTATATCACAAACTATGGAATTCATATCTTCTATCCACTACTACAATTAGGTCCTCATATGAATCATATAATTTTGAATCATAACAATATCATACTTAGTCATGAGTTTTTAATGATGGGACATGTACTTATTAATGTATATATATATAAATGGACCATTATACTTTAACTAATAGATGAATCAAGGTCATCTAAGACAAAGGCTATTCATGACACTACGATAGTCAAACCTTGAGTTGAAGGATGGATGAAGAGTAGTGGGACAAGTGTTATTATTGGGGGAAGGGTAGTCATAGTTATGATAGTATAGGATGGGGGTGTCAAAGGACTAGTGGGATGTATTGTGGTTATATGAGATTGAAATTAGAAAGGGAGGATTGCACCTCTTTTCTTTTGGAATTTTAAGCCCTGTGAATGGAACATACTAAAAAGGATGATACATTAGTTATAATAGTGGTCTTGGAGTATGAAGCAAGTAATATTAGGTCCACTACTAAAATATGATTCTAATCCTCAAAGGTATTTGAAACATATTTTAAAAAAATTAAAAAGAGGGTATACTAATGTTAGCATGATAATCCTAGGTTGGGTGGTGGCAACAATAATAAAAAAAAGATAAATCTATGAAGTGGTCCCCACTAGGGAGTTTTGTGTAGTATCCCCCAATAGAGATAACTATACTTGATATATGTCATGAGAGGTATAGAATGGAACATCCTATAATGGAGGCATATATATAGGAGGAGCCAAAGTTGTTTTTTCTACCACTACACCTACATGGTGAGAGGAAATCCTATGAATTTACATTGATTAATTATAAACATAATAAGAATGGGAATATGTATGCAAATAAATAACACACGCTAAACTATGTAATTGAATTCTTAAAGTCATTCTGAGATAACTAATGTAATGTATGAATTGATGGGTAGATCTATGGATTAAGATTATTTTTGGGTGAAATGGGATTTAGGATGATGAGAGGTAATGAGTTATCTTTATGGAACCATAATACCTATAGAGAATCATGTTGTTCATTTAAATCATATAACTTGGTGGAAAAAAAAATCTAAGGTACTTTAGTTTTTGAGATAACAAGGAGTGAAATCTCCTAATCAATATTAGGACTTATGAAATTGGGATGTTTAGGATGAATGAATCAAGGGATTAGATCAAATTTATCAAGTTGACTACAACCAATCAATGTCATCCAAAAATGTTAATGATATTTGGTGAATCTAGACCCAAGGAAAAGAAAGGGGAGTGAAGGTGAGGATATGAGCTTGACTCACATTATATTTATAACCTTTATTATAGGGGAGGATGATGATTAGTATATCTATAAACTTTTTCTTGATCCTGTAGGGAACTAAAGAGTATTGATGATGAGATAGGGAAAAGGTGTATCTTGAATCACATTATATTGTGAATTTATTATAAGACTAGGTTCTTTGAACCAAAGGAAAAGACCTTTTAAAATAATAGGTGTCTTATAAAGTGTCATCCAAAGGAGATTTAGGCAAGGTATAATCATATGAAATTACTTAGTAATGAATATATGAATGGACTTGCTGTGTTATTAGAATCAAGGTTTCAATTAAGAGGCTTGCAAGGTTGGGAAAGTATTTTAAAATGTTTTTTTATTTTAAGGAATATTTAGATAAAAATCAAAAATTAATTTTTGAAATTAAATAACTTAAAAGTAAATAAGAATAATAAAACTAAAATTGAATAAAGAACAATATTATTTTTATCTTTCTAATTGATTTTCACTGCATGAAATGTGTGTGTGTGTGTGTGTGTGTGTGTGTGTGTGTGTGTGTGTGTGTGTGTGTGTGAGAGAGAGAGAGAGAGAGAGAGAGAGAGAGAGAGAGAGAGAGAGAGAGAGAGAGAGAGAGAGAGAGAGAGAGAGAGAGAGAGAGAGAGAGAGAGAGAGAGGGAGAGGGAGAGGGAGAGAGAGAGAGAGAGAGAGAGAGAGAGAGAGAGAGAGAGAGAGAGAGAGAGAGAGAGAGAGAGAGAGAGAGAGAGAGAGAGAGAGAGAGAGAGAGAGAGAGAGAGAGATCTACTCTAACTATGCAAATGTCAATTTTTTCTAACTTTTATAGATGCTACTTAGATGAAGTTATTTTTGCGATTTTATTTAAATAATGTAAGAATGTGTATATATATATATATATATATATGAAAAATAAAGTTTTAAAAACATGAAAATGGTTTAAAAATAGGTTTATATTAAAAATAAAAAATTATTATTAATCTCCTAACACTTCTTTTACTCATATGTAAGATATAACAAACTTTCAATATTCTTAGATTAAATGCACACTAGCTATGAATAATGTTTTTGTTTTGAATAGAATGATTATTTTAATTATGAGTTTTTAGATAAAAATAATGTCCTTAGTTTTTTAAAAATAAAATAAATTAGTATTCAAATAAGGTATTTGGTCTACCTAGGATGATCTAGGGATTTTTAGTTGCTAGTGTGTGTGTGAGAGAGAGAGAAATAATGGAAATAGTTTATTTCAAGATAGAACATTGATTTTTGAAATGAATAAAAGAATGTGTGACCTATTATAACATTCACCTATGATGTTAATTAAATATCATATACCATGAATGAATCTAATGAATATAATCAAACAAAAAAAACTAGATATTATTTTTATTTCAAAGACTAGAAAATAAAATGATTTTTTTCTCATAAAATTTTATTTTTATGGAGTAGAAGTATAATATAATATAAGATAAATTTAAATATTCTAATATAAATAAACTAAAATCAAAATGTCTCCAATCTAATCGAGGAAAATATTAGTTGAAATTATGTAGCATGTGATACTATAGTACACATTATACTAGCTCCTTTATCCATGCAAGGTGGACTCCAGGCTATCATATCCTCAAAAGATATTTTGAGTTGTGGAACATTTGGTTTACATATAACCAAGTTTTTATAGGAAAGATAAGTGGAGAATATTGTTGGCTACCCCACCAACAACTATGGATCTCTTTACATAGTTATTATAGATCAATACTTTAAAAAATAAGGTTGGATCCCCCTCAACAATTTAGAATCAATATGGATAATACTAAGGTTGAAAAAATATTCAAAATCTTGAGAATATTTGTTAAGTGGAAACATATCTATATCAATGTTATTGATCTAAGCCTATGGTAGGGGAGTTATGCTAGATAAATCTAACAATTTAAAAATATGGGTAGGTGAGTTATTGGGAAAGACAAGGAGGGAAATGTGGGAGAAAGTTTTCATAAGATCTAAGATCAAATCATAATTCCCCATAGGCTTATGGATGGCCTCAATATCCAAAATGTTTGATGGGTGAAGAGTTGTGGGATAACATACACTAGTGTGAGTAATTATATATGATTCCTCTTCAACTTCATCTTGGAGACTTAGGCTACACCCTAGCTAAGAAGGGGAGTGTTCAGGTCCTCTTGCTCAAACCTAGTCCAACATGGACCTTAGGTTGTGGGTTACCTAATCTTGGGTTAGACCTCTAGGATTTTTAATGAGGCAATCTCCTATGTTGTATCACTTAGATTGTTTCTACTAAAACCTACTCATTATTAGTGTGAAAAGGGGGAGAAAGAAACTGAAAGGGAAACCCTAATCTACTTTTGGTGATAAACCTATAATGATTTTTCATCCACTCTTACTTGAGCTTATAAAACACTAAAGAGATAGAACAAATGATTGGGTCTATAACTCCTAAGTCTCTTATGCATCAATGTTTCATGCAGAGGTTTCATCAATTGATCAAAACATGAGGGAAGTGATGGAAAATCTTTATTCAAATCACTAACTAGTTAATGTATCCACTTTTTAGTTTCAATAAAATGACATTAAACACTAAACATGACCTACGTAACAAGAGAAACTAATAGCTAGGTGAAATTATGACTTGACAAGGGAGATATTTCTACCACATATGTAAATAAAAGTGAGATTAACACACTATGATAGAATAATTAAATATGAAACAATCATCTATTTATCTCAGGAGGTTACAAAGATCAATCTTAGAAAAGTCTAGTCATGCCCAAGAGAGGGATGAAAATCAAAAAATCAAATCTTGAATTTATAGTAGAATGAGATGAGAGAGAAAGGGGAAGGGATACATGAGAGAGTGGATAATGGGTCATAATGATCAAGGCCTAGATTACAATTAGAAGTGGTCATGACATCTACTTAAAACTTCATCAAGCCCTTCCTTACATTAATACCACTATATTGTTTCCTAGAATGGAAGGATAGATCATGAAGGTTAAGACCACTACATGGAGAAACCACCACTATTGCATGAATCCTTCTCTATATCCTCTACATTAATTCCCTTCAATACAAGGACAAAATCCTCAAATTCATGCACCTAAAAAATCCATGACAATAACTTCCTTAAGTGGCTGCAAGTACGTACTTGTCAAAGCTAAGATTATTTTGAAGGATGAGACACCTCTCTCGAATCACATGTTTGCCACCCTATTGAAATATTTGAGCATATTTATTTACTATAGATGAAAACCAATCCCATTTTTTGGTTTTCATATAGCCATAATTTTAATGGAGATATGCAGGTTGCTTGATCTCATTTCAATAACTATCTGCCCATATTTGATCTCTATTAGGCCTAAAAAGACCTAATTTTACATCTAAGCATTTATGGAAGCCAAAAACTAGTCATAAACATGTATCACTTTCAAAATACCATGAACATAGTTGTAAAACATTAATTCAATCTCAACAAACAAGGTATATAATTTCCAAAACTTCACACTAGGTTTAAACTGAGCTTTGATGATGAACCTTTAGGATATCTATTCTAGCTCAACCTAGATCATGTATGGATCTTGGATCTATGCATTTTATTATCTGGGTTCATAGGATATATTTATTTTATGTGTTTTCCTATGTGTTATCCCTACCAAATTCTTTATCATATTTTAAAATATGATTACTACTTCTTTCGACACGTGCCACCATTTTATGCCTTCTAAGATTTGATAGAATTTACTCCATCAATCTTCACTTCAAGTTTCAAAAATTAGGACACTTGGAAACCCTAAATTTAATACCAATATATTAATATTAGTATCCATATTATTCACATGCTTACACCATGTGTCAACCTCACATGAAATCTAGCTCATTAACCTTTTGACCTTATGCACATCATCAATTTCTTTGAAGTGATTAAATGCATGCCATCAATCTCCTTCTAATTGATCAAATGTGTACCATTGATATGATTATGCAAAGATTTAATGTGTACCATTATTTTACCTAATATTTGTTGTGGTCATGACACTTGGAAGATTTTCATTTATTCTTGGGATCTACTGACTAGTTGACCTTTCACTCATTATTGATCTGATTTCTCATGATTAAACATGCATTATTAGATCCCTATTTTTCTAGATTTAATGTATACCATTGATAATATTTATAATGAACTATAATTAAGACATTTTTCACCTTCATACTTAGCATAGGTTTACTGACCTTTTGACTTGATGCTCACCATTTATCTTTGATCACATGATTTAACACGTGTTATTGGATCTGCCTGGACTCACTGGATTTGTCAGTCACTATGCACCATTATAGATTCATATGGGAACCTAATATATTGCCAATTTTCAACCAAATTTTCATCCTTATAACATTTGAATTCAAATTTCTATTTTCCATAGCTTTTACTTGACGTCTACGTGCATGTCCCACTCTACAAGTTTAACTTTGGAAGCTTATATCTTGAGATAGAGAACTCATCAAGATACAAAATTTGTAGGGGACCTTCTCAGCGTAAAAAAATAATTTACATACATTAATTTTTATATAATTGACCTCTCATGTGAATTTATCAAATGTGCAACTATATTGATCTGTTCATTCTTACATGCCATGTGATGGTGATTTGGCTCTTCTAGGCTTGTGAAAGTCATTTTACCCTTAAATAAGGACACTAGGAGGCATTAAAAATGATATAAATCAATGTTCATCAAATATTTTAATGATAAGGGTTAAAATTTGGCTTGTGAAGAAAAAATTTTAACATTTATAGTAACTCTGATGGCTTGACCAACCTGCAAGTCATAGAACCTAGAAATTATCCTAACAAAACTACTCAAATAAGAATCATAAGGTGATGAATTATAGGAATAGATTTTACTCTTGACACCTCAAATACTTACATAAGAAACAATACACACATAAACATAACAAAATAATAACCTAACATTAAACAAAATGCTTAACAACTAAGGACAAACAAAAAAAAGAACTAAAATAACAAGGCACAACCTACAAACTTATGCAAATCACTTATTTGGATAAACAAACTAACTAATAAAAAACTAACTTGAAATTTGAATTCATATTCATAAGATCAAATTGGAATGTTTTATGATCATTGTGGCACTCTGATATGGAGATGTCATATAATGATTTATGTGCAAATAGACCCTCGCCAATGTGTGACAACCCACATCTATAGCTAGCATTTTACTAGTCATTTGGAAGAGTGAAGTAAGCATATAGATTCATCTCTATGTGTATGGATTAAGTGTGAGGTTAAATAATCCAATCATACTCTTCCCAAATATTTCTATCTTGAATCACTAACCTCATCTCATCTTTAGTCAGGAGCTGTAACTAGTTCTGCTCTTTGGATTTCAAATGATAAACTATTAAAGTATCCTTGACAAGTTCTTCCTCTTCAAGCTTTAACTGGTGTAGAGGTGGGATATTTAAATTCAAGGAAAAAATTTCTAAGTCCTCCTAAAATTACATCTCATCTTAGTCAATGAACAAATCACAAGGTTTATTTTAACCTTTATTACCTATTTGCAAGTCACCAAGCTGGCTACTCACCTCCTTCACTTTGGAAGGGTCATCATAAGGTTCTTGATCAACTAAATCTTGATCTTATTCATCCCAAATAGAAGTGAAAATTCATTAGTCCACTCAAGTATAATCTCTTTTTGAATTGGTACTTCTAAAATTGCATTGCCTTCCTCATTTGAAACTTTAGCCCATTGTTTAGTTATATCACTCAAATCTTCCTTATTAAGTTTCTCAATCTCACTCAAAAATTCCAAGAACAAGTGTTACCATTGATCTTACAAATCACTTGAGTTAATCTTGACCTCCATAGTAAAATTATAAAGGTTGTTATCTAGTTTGTGTCTTAGGGAGAGTTCAAGTTGTGCCTCACTTTCATCAACTCCATGATTATGATATTATAGTTGTCACTCATTATCCAACTTTTGCTCATGCTTCCCTTCTGATCTATTGGAGTACATAGGGGTCCTAATTTGAATCTCCTCTTCATAAACACTATAAGTATCTTATCTAATGTATTATTAACACTTAGATGCAACTGTATCATTATCCATATATTGAATAACTTCCTCTTCCTCTACCAACCTTGATATTTTGTCCACCATTCTTGAATGATTTAATTCTGATTTTAAAGCATTTAATTGCTCTTGAAGAGAGGAAAAGGGTGGGTGGGAAATAAACATCATTAGGATGTTTGATGCTCGAAAGGGTATCCTTCCAAATAAGAATATTGAATGGTTTATTTGAAAGCTCTTTGGATTGAGAAGAGATGTGAATAGGAGAAATAGGTACTTGAGTAATAGTAGATGAAGGATTAATAATAGATTTCATACCTACTCCTTCTTCACTATCCTATTTTTCAAGGGTGGGCATGATGAAAATAGGATCCGTGGCCCATGAAAGCTTCTAGGTGTGTATCATTTTAGGTTCTTTTGTAGACATAGGATATTGAACACAAGTGGATTACCTTGGGGAAAGAAGGTGAAGGCATTCTGCCTTTGGGGTGATTAGAGGAGGTGGTTGAATGTGGAAATTAGAGAGTGACTCAGACTTGATTTTCACCTCCACACTATGTTTAAATTTGCATATTATATGAGACAATTATTTGAATAAGTACCCTCCAACCTTAGTCATAAATTCATTAGCCAAAAACAATTCAAAATAAGGCAACAAATATGCTACAATAAGTTCTTTCACAACTAAAATTTTGGGGTAGGCACAGAGGGTAAGTTATAGGTTATTAATAATGCCAAATATTTTCAAAGGGATCCATCTCATTACAATCTAAAGTCAAAAATAGGTTCATACATTATATTTAAGTTGTCTACCACCAATTTAGGAATAATTGAAATATTCTGCTTGTCATTAAACAAAAAATTATGGACCAAGAAATATCCTATGACTAGAGAGGCAATAAAAGGATATGGGGTGAAAAATTTAGATAAATATGGTTAGTTTGTAGGAGTATTTTAGTGAGGAATAAGATATTAACATTCAACCCTTTTCTATTATATAAGGTCCTCATGTATCCTTCTCTTACTCTTCTTAATTTCTCAATTTATAAATGTAGATAGTCAGTGTTTGGTACAGGTGGATTGCAAGGGGTAATAGGTTGATAATAGGATTGATTATGAAGATGAAGAGGTTGTAATGGAGGTAGACAATGCTCAAATTATGGTGGATGATATTGGTAGTGTGTAGGACATGGATTATAGGGTTGGTAAGGATCAATGTATAGGTCATATGGGTTATGATAAGGTGGATATGGGGGTGGAGGGTAGAACCCTACCTCATAGGTTACCATGGATCCTTATTCAATAAGTGTATCAAATCAAAAACATAATCAACAATCTTCTTACCTTTGTAATAATTGAAACAACTAATATCTCTGAGATTGAGGTTGATTATAAACCTTCCAAAGAAGATTGAATCTAGCCAAAGTGCATGTAGATGATGGTGTTAATGTATTAAAATTCTAGATTTCCTCCAATATATTCATACCATGATTCAAGGCACATAAAATTGGTCCCATCGAGCATGCCAAAAAATATTTGAGACTTAGGATATACCCTAGTTAATAAGGGGAGTGTTCAGGTCCTCTTGCTCAAACCTAGTCTAGCGTGGGAATGACCCTAGGCTATAGGTTACCTAATCTTGGGTTAGACCTCTAGGATTTTTAATGAGACTAGCTCCTCTAATGTATCACTTAGCTCATTTCCAATAAAACCTACTTATTATTGGGGTGAAAAGGGGGAGAAAGAAACTAAAAAGGAAACCCTAAGTTACTATTGGTGATACACTTGGAATGATTATTAATCCACTCTTACTTAAGCTTCTAAATAACTAATGAGATAGAATAAATGACTATATCTACAACTCCTAAGTCTTTTATACATCAATGTTTCATGTAGAGGTTTCATCAATTGATCAAAACCTAATGGAAGTGATGGAAAGTCCTGATTTAAGGATGCAAAGTCCTAATTCAAGGCACTCACTAGTCAATGTATACATTATTTATCTTCAATCAATTGACATTAAACACTAAACATGACTTTCATAACTAGATAAACTAATATCTAGGTGAAATCAGGACTTTACAAGGGAGATATTTCTACCACATATGCAAATCAAACTGACATTAACACACTATTATAGAATAATGAAATTTGAAACAGTAATTTATTTATCTCATTAGGTTACAAAGATAAATCTTAGTAGAGTCTAGTCATGCCTAAGAGGGATGAAAATCAAGAGCTCAAAGCTTGAATTTATAAGAGAATGGTATGAGAGAGAGGTTAAGGGATATGTGGGCGAGTGGAAAATGGGTCATAATGATCAAGGATAAGACTAATATGAAAATTAGCTATGATAGATGCTTAAAACTTCATCAATCCCTTCCCTACATTAATGCCACTATATCTTTTCCTAGTGTGGAAGGATGAAACATGAAGGTCAAGACCACTATAATAAGAAAACACACCTACTACATGAATCCTTCTCAAACTCCTATGCATTAATTTCCTTCACTAAAAGGAAAAATCCTCATATTCATGCACCTAACAAATCCATGACTATAACTACCTTGAGTGGCTACAAGTAGCTACTTTTGGAAGCTAAGATTGTGTCGAAGGATGAGACACCTCTCTAAAATCACATGTCTACCACCCTATTGTAATATTTGAGCATAGGTCTTTACTATAAATGAAAACAAATCCCATTTATTGGTTTTTATATATCCATAATTACAATAGAGATACATAGGTTGTTTGATCTCATTTCAACAACTAACTACCCATCTTTGATCTTTATTAGGCCTAAAAATAACTATTTTTGCCTTCAAGCATTTATGAAAGATAAAAATCATCATATACATTGATCAATTTCAAAAGACCATGAAAAAAATTGTAGGAAATTAATTTAGTGTCAATGAACAAGGTCTACAAGTTCTAAAACCTCACACCAAGTCCAAACTAAGATTTAATGACAACCCTTCAAGACATATGTTCTATCTCAACCCATATCACATCTGCATCTTAGCTCTATGAATTTACCTATCTGGGTTCACAAGATATCTTGATCTGACATATCTACCTATGTGACATCCTTGCCACATTATTTATAATATTTTAAAATATGATAGCTAATTTTTCTAACATGTGTCACCATTTTATGCCTTCCAAGTTGTGAGTGGATGATATAGCAATAGCATTCTGCTTTTTGCTAGACCAACTGATAGGACCAGAATTGAGAGAGAAACTATAACCAGAAGTGGACTTGTGAGTCTATGAAAGCCAGCCTAGTCTGAATCTATATATCCAACCAAGTCAACCTCTATGCCAAATCTATAATGAATCCCGTATCTATGTGAACCCTATATGTAATGCAAGATCCTCTTAGTTGCTTTCCAATGTATCTCATGAGGTTCCTGCATGAATCTAGAGACAAGTCCCATTGTATATGACATGTTGGGCCTGGTGTGAGTCAAGTAGATGAGACTACCAACAATTTGTTGATATCGAGTGGCATTAACCAATGGTGAAGAACAATCAGACTCAATCTTGACTCCTGATAGAAATGGAGTCAGAGATGGCTTGCAATTAGCCATGTGAAACCGAGCCAATAAGTCAAGAGCATACTTAGGTTGTGCAAGAGAAATCCCTAATTCTAACTATGTGATCTTGATGCCAAGGAATTAATGCAACAAACCCAAGTCTATCATGTCAAATATATCCTAAAGAGATGCCTTCACCACTACAATAGTTGATGAAGAACTCTCAGTGATCAAAAGGTCATCAACATATATAACCAAAATCAAGAGCAAATTATCTTGCTGCAAGAAGTAGACGTTGGGATCAGAATGGCACCTAGTAAAACCCATTATGAGAAGGAAGGAATCCATCTTGGCATACCAAGCTTGAGGGGCCTATTTGAGGCCATAGATAGATTTCCTAAGCCTACATACTAAGGAAGAATCCTAAACAAATCCTGGTGGCTGCATCATGTAGATCTCCTCCTCTAGGTCTCTGTGAAGAAAGGCACTCTTCACATCCATCTGATGCACATCCCAACCATGTGCTATGGCAATAGCTAAGGTGAGTCGAATAGAAGTCATCTTTGCAATGGGTGCAAAGGTCTCTGAGTAGTTAATGCTTACCACCTATGAGAAACCCTTGGTGACCAATCACACCTTTTACTTATCAACCAACCCATCTACTGCAAACTAGGTCTGATATATCCACCTACATCGAACCATCTTTCTTCCCTTAGGAAGTGAATTCAAATCCCAAGTGTAATTTTTGATTAAGGAAGAATATTCTTCCTCCATAGCACTATCCCACTCAAGTACCCTAGATGCCTCTTAAAAATTTTGTGGATCTAAAACTGAAGCAAAGAAGGCATGTGGATCTCTCTGAAAATCCCCCCTAGTACGTCTGTCATCTGCAAGATATTTTACCCAAGTACCAACACTCTCAAGTGTCTATCAGCCCAAAGTGGCCTGAAAGTGGGTGAGTCAGGTGCTAACTCCTCATCCTTTGACTGACTAGAGGTGGATGCCTCAGCATCACTATCCTCTCTATCTGAACTCGAAGAAGAGGAAGATGTTTCTAGCTCAAGAACCTATTGTGGCTGATCTGAATCTGATGAGGAATCATCATGAAGAATTAGATCTTATGAGGGAGAAGAAGTGTCAAGTGTTGAGTCTTTAGGACTCTCCTAAAAATAGACACTTCTCTCGATGAACAAATCATGAGTGACTGGATCTAAAACGTGATACCCCTTAATACCATCCAAATATCCTACAAAGATGCAAGGCTTGGACTGACATTCCATAGCTTTGCATTTCTTTTTGGAATGTGGGCCATGGATGGGGATCTAGAAACCTTGAGGTGCTCAACATTAGGTTTCCTTTTATGCCAAGTTTTAGAGGGTGTTATCCCTTTCAAAGCTTTGTGAGGAACCCTGTTTTAAATGTCGGAAGCACAATTGATGGCTTCAGCCTAATACTATGGTGCTAAGGATTTGGATTGAATCATAAAGATACCCATCTCTTTTAAGAACCTATTTTTGTGTTCTATAACCCCATTCTGTGAAGGACTGTAAGTGACTATGCACTACAAATCAATCACCTATGTGGTGCAAAACTACTCAAACCTATTGCTAACATACTCCCTTCCATTATTAGTTTGAATAACCTTGATGGATTTCTCACTCTATTTCTCAAAAAGAGCCTTGAAGTCTAAATTTTTTTCAAACACTTCAGACTTTTGTTTGAGAAAATATATCCAAGTGTACCTAGAGAAATCATCAATGAAAGTGAGGATGTACTTGGCCCTTGTGAAAGATGGTTGGGAAAGGGTCCCGATACATCACTGTGGACTAACTCCAAAGGTTGTGAAGCCCTCCAAGCTTTGCCTTTGTCAAATTTTGCTTCAGGATGCTTCCCAAAGGAGCACCCCTTGCAAAGTGCTTTTGAGAATTAGACACGAGGCAAGCTAATGACCATGTCATTTTCACAAAGTTGCTCAAGGTAGTGGTAGTTAAGGTGGCCAAACCACTCATTCCATAATTTGCTAACTCCATCTGAATGAGTCAGCAATGCTATTAGAGAATAATTTGATGTAAAATGTGAGGTGTATAACCTTGCTTGGTGATCTGCCCTACCCACTGCCACTGTAGTATCACTATGCAACTCCCTAATAACCATTGAATCTGGTGAAAACTCAACTCTCATGCCCTAACCAATGTGAATGATTTGGTACATTGATAGGAGATTAGTTGAAAGAGAAGGAACACTTAGAACATTATTAAATGTTCCTCCTTCCATTTCAACTAACCCTCTCCCTACAACAAAAACTAATGTGTCATCATCCAAACTAATTGAAGTCATGCTACAAGGCTCTAAAGATGAAAACTCAACTAGTGAAGGGCCCATGTGGTGAGAATAACTTGAATCAATGACCCATGATGATGTAGAAGATGTAGTAGCTACAAGGGCCTTGCCCTTTTCTTTCTCCTTACCCTTGCCTTTTGCCTTGGTATAATCTTGGGTAGATGAATTCTGCTTGATGGACTTAGGAACACCTATGTTTTTCTTCTCTAGAAGATGAGTTAGGTGATCTATTTGTTTCTTCATGTATTTGTGTTCATCATGCCCTATATTTTTATAATAGGCACACTTAACCTTCTCCTTCTTATGTTTAGCATTGGCAGGATTGTTGTTTTCTTTCTTTTTCTCCTGGTCCTTGTTCTTTTCCTCCTTCTCCTTTGTTGAAGTCTTGTCCTTACCATTTCCAGCTATCAAAGCTTGGGGTTGAGCAGACTTCACTGTGCCCATTTGAATTAGCTTATCTTGGTCCCTAGTCAAGTTGGCAATGAATGAATCCAAAGAAGGCATTTTCCATGTAGTGCCAAGGGCACTTTTTGTGGCATAGAAAGTGGAGACAAAGACTGAATAGCTTGGACCTAACTTTGCGAGAATAGAAAGGATGAGTTGATCATCTTTCTTCTCTATCCCACATTCTTTCAATTGCAATCTAAGGGCCTTAAACTTAGTGAATAAGTCCTGTAGGGTGTCAAAGTTGCTAGGACATAGACTTATGAGTTTGTTTTCGAGCTCATGACCTCTCATCTCATCAAGCTTCCCAAATAATTTTTCTAAGGTGTCCCATATGTCATTAGGAGTCTTAGAGGATTCTAAATGGAAGAGAAGTTCTAGAGACACAGACAAGCTCAGTAATCCATATGCTTCATCACTACAGTTGTACCACTTGACCTTTTCAGCATCAGTGTTGGGTTCTACTTCAATACCCATGGTGATCCTATACAACCCTTTGCTTCTAAAAATGATTGAAATTTTAACCTTATATTCATGATAGTTGAAGGGTGTTAGGCATTTAAGTTGAAAAGAATCCATTTTAAGCTGAATTTAGGTGAAGTTGTGTTGATTGCAAGTTGTGAAATTATGCAAAAAGGAGAATGAAAGCAAAGATTTGCAAGTTGTGAAAAACAATCACACCCCCCATGAAATATTGAGCCCCCCCTAAATATGCAAGTGCATGCTCAAAAGACGTCGGGCTCAGCTAAGAATGCATCTTAGAGCAATCAATGCAAGACTTAAACAAATAAGACATTGGACTCAACCGAAAATGCATCCTTGGAGACCCAAATTTTAGGCACTTTATAAACTAGTTCATTTTTGACAAATAAAAAGCCTACACTATGGATAATTGAATTAAAAACACTTTTGCAAAAAATGGCACCTAAATCTGAGCTACCATTTACAAGATATTAAAGGTTCAATTTTCTCATAAACTAGTGTTTTTGCAAAAAGAAGCACTAAAACATTAAAAAATGCGTATTTTGAGAGAAAAAGTGGCCTTCCAACCACTCATTGGATTTGGCATGGAATGAGGAATCCAAAGGAGGTTTGTGTGAGGGGGAATTGGCCTCCTACCAACCTATGCCTCACCCTTCATCAAGAAAAAGGGCACAATCCTAATTTGCTGGGCAAGAAAAGATGATGGAATCTGCTGACTTCAATGCACAGTAGGTCTAGGTAGAATAAGACTAGAAAAAGGTGCCTATTTTTAGAAAAAATAGTCCTAATTTTCCCACTATGCACCTACACGCTAAATGTCGTATGGCTGCTTGGCATGGTTGATGCTGAAGGTGTTACTGCTGCTTGGCATGGTGTTGTTACTGATGCTACTCCTCCCTCTACTCACAATAATGGTACCCAAGATGAAGCAGAAAAATAAGGCACAAAAGTGCAGTCAAGTAGGCCATTGTTGCCAAGCCAATTGCTAAACCAACTGTTGTAAAGAAGGTGCCAGAAGGCCTGCAAGGACTGAAGAGAAGACAACCAAAGACACCCAAAGGCCAAGGATCCCAAGGAAAAGATGCAAGAAATGATATTGAATTTTTTTTATAATTTTAGATCAGATCTAGAAATAAAAAAATAAAGAGAACTCCACTCCTCTTGATTTCAAAATAAACTAACATCATAACCAAACACATGATTACCATTCTTCCTCTGATACCATATCGAAGTTGTTGCCAGAATCCAGATAATGCAAATGCAATAGAGATGTGATCACATGAGATGAAGCAAGTGCACACCACATAGATGCTAAAGCAATTTGAAATTACACAAGAAGATAAATTGCACAAGACAAAATGGAGAAAACCAAAATCTGATTAACATGAGATGGCCAAAGTGAGGAATACATATAAGAGAGTACGTACGTAACTCCTCCAAAAAAGGTGGACAAGGCACCCCAAGAATAGACTGTCACTCCTCCATGAAAGGTGGTGACAAGGTGCTAAGAATGGAGAAGTAACTCCCATCAAGGGAGTTACTTATGACACCTATGACACATCTATGACACACACCTCCACATAAGCTAGCCTATCCCACAAATGTAGGAAAACTCCATGTATGCATAAGAAATACAATTTACCTAATTAATAAATAGGGAAAAATAAAAACCTACACTAGTAATTTCCTTAGAATGATTGAATGTGTGCTATCGATCTCCTTTTAATTGAATGAATATGCATTATTAATCTATTTTTACATAGATATAATGCATACTATTTATTTACCTAATAGATACCATTTTCATGACACTTTTTAGCTTCTCATTTATTCCTAGGATCCACTAACTAGTTGACCTTTGGCTCACCATTGATATACTTTTTCATGATTAAACGTGCACTATTGGATCCCTAGTTTTCCAGATTGAATGTAGACCATTGATATGATTGTGAGTACACTATGATTAAGACACTTCTCACCTTTATGCTTATCTTAGATCTACTAACCTTTTGACTTGATACTCACCTTTGATATTTAACCATATGATTTAATGCACACCATTAGATTTGCATTGACCCATTAGCTTTATTAGTCATTATACACCATTATATCTTTATATGGGCACCCAAGATATTGCCACTTGTTAGATGCACATTCATCCTTGGAACATTTGAATTCAAATGGCTATTTTTCATAGCTTTAACTTGGTATCTACATATACATCCCACTCTACAAGTTTAGCTTTAGAAGCTTATATCTTGAGATAAAGAACTCATCAAGATATAAAATTTACAAGGGACCTTATCAGCATAAAAACATGTCCATGTATTCCTTTGGCTCTATTCAACCTTTACATGCATTTATCAAATATGCAACCAGATTGATCAGTTCATTCTTGCATGATGTGTGATGATAGTTTAGCTTTTCTAGGTTTTTGCAAGTCATTTTCCCCCTTACACAAGGACACTAGGAGGAATAAAAAATGAACTAAAGTAATGGTCATCAAACCTTCAAATGATAAGAGTTGACATTTAGAATATGAGGAAAAAATGTTAACACTTCCAATTTTATAACCCCTATCATTTTAGTTTTACCTTGGAATCCTAACTAGGAAGATACATTAACATTGGTAGTTCTAGTCATGGAGACTTCAAAAACATTAGCATAGGCTTGCATAGGCTAGTTTTGATGAACCACTTGATTGTGCAAATTACCTTGAATTTGACTTGGGGTAGCTCATATTTGGCACTTTGTAAAATAGTTTTGGTAAATCTAAATAGTTTGGTTATGTGGTGTAACATGACCATTACAAATAACCTAAGGGTTTTCACCTGCATTCCATAGGAACATGTCTATGAAATCTTGCCTCTGATCTTTAGGGAGCCTTTGGATGAAATTTTTATACTCCTTATAGTTTCAAGTATCATTAATGATAAATAAATGAAAGTGATAGTATACATTAGGATCATATTCTTTAGGATTTTAATTTAGTTCTTATTGGTCAAAATGTTGTTGATTATTCTTTTGATAGTACTGTTGATTTTAGGATTGTGGAAAATTCTCAACATGATGAAACTAGTTTTGATATTGCATGTTATGAGGTGGAAGCTAATTGAAGTTAATCACATGGACCAAAAGTGGAGGATTCTGGTTCCTAACACTAGTATTGTTATTTGGGATGGTGTTATTCATGGGAAAAAACTAATTATTGTTGACTGTGTTTGGATTTTTGGCCTAGTTAGTCATGACATCAATGATGTTATTCCTATTTTAGTTAAGGATTTTGGGGTATTGATATTGATAGTATTCTATCTCAAATTTTTAAATCCCCCATTATTTTTATTTAAGGTGATAATTCACCCATTGACCTGATAGGTTTAACAACCATTATTAGTGGTTGTGTGATCAATCTATAAGTCACTTTGGAGAGATTATTCATAATACTTATAGGGGATATTTTTGACATCTTATTTATCTCCTTATTAAGGGAGTGAAGAAAAAATTCACATAATTCCCTTTGGTTTATGTGAGGTGCAATAATAGATTAATATAAAACCTATGACCATCATGTGATTAAATGGGTATCTTATTTATTATGTTCTTATTTGATATGAATAAATGTCAGTCTTGAAAAGATTGTTCATGTCAAAAGCCTTAAAAAATTCAACCATAAATTATCTAAAGGAATGAATAGACCCCTCAGGGATATGGTAATACCAATTAAGATCGATTATTTATAAAGATTTTAGATAAAATATTGGCAACAACCCCATCCTAAGATAGGATCTCCTTGAAATTTGTGGTGTAATAATTGATGTGTGCATTGAGATATCCTTCCCATTTGAACTTGGGAAGGTTTATTAGGGGTCGTAGAAGAATAAATCCTTGTATGTTGATATTGAGGGGTTTATTAAGGTACTTGACATGTGTTCCCATGTTTTTTAAATAATTTGTTATTGTGACCAAACTAAATAGAAAAGTTGGGATCACATAGGGGTTGATGAATTAACCATGAGGAGTGGAAGAGACCTTATAGGGTGAAGTGGAAACAGATAAAAAATAATTATCCATGTAAGTATAATTAGAAAAAATATGGAAATAAGGAGGAATGTTGTTAGATATAGAAAAGTTGGTGATTCTTTATATATGGGTACATGTGCTTTAAACATATCTTGAAGGAATGTAAAGTTTCACATGGTTAGTCTATGTAAGGAGCCTGTATAGGGGAGGCACATAACTTGAGGAAGTAAAGGGGGTGTGTTATTTAACCTCAAGGGTGAAGTATAAGTGAGAACACTTCCAATTAGTGTTTGGGTAGGTGCTTTTTAGGGTGGAATAATTTTGGAGGTGTCTATGTTAGGGATATGTAAGTAAGGATGTCCCCAAAGGGTTAATTAGAGGCATAACTTGGTGGAGGTGTATGCTCTTATTTTAGTGGGAGCATGTAAGATTCTTATTGTAATGGTTCATGGGATGTGGTTTGGATATGAAAACAAAATTAATTAACTTGGGTATGATATTTGGGTTAACTCTTTGATTTAGATACTATTAATTTTTCTCTAAATCATGAATGTGACTTACCAAGGTATTGATGAGCTTATTTGAGCTAGTAGTGGTGCTTAGTTTAGGATTATCATGTATAAAAGGAATTTAAGTGAGATATTGGTTAGTGTGAGGGGATGGATTTGGAGTGGGAACCTATAGGGTAGTGGTTATGGTTCACATCAATGGGTTAGATGAATTTTTATTCTTGCTATAAGAATGTATAGTGGCTTGCATATGATTAACCTCATCCTCCAAATAATGGATACTTCCTAGATAGTAATTATATTTATTAGTTCTTTAAATATTTGGGTTATGTAGGCTAATCAATGGTCTAGTTTCCATATGAGTATTGGTGGAACCTCATCTAGTGAAATTTATGAAATTAGATTTGGGATGATTACTAACAATTTTATTTACATCTTGCATATTATGAATGGGGATTCCACTCTTAGTTTGAGTAGTATAGTGATAATAATCATAGGATTGGTAATTTATGTTGGTTTAAATAGGGTTGGTATAACTTAACAATGAATCTTCAATAGAGTTAACTTATCTCCTCCTATATCCTTCCATGTCAAAATTTCTACCTATTTTTTGTCTATACATGTTTTTGGGGTATGCAGATACATGTGGAATAATTGGAAGGAGAGGGGAGGATGGAAAAAGGATAAATAATAAGGAGAATAAAATGGAAATGCAAAATATGGAATTATTTGATTTTAGGTTTACCAATTTGTATGCACACAAATACCACACACTAAATTGTGCACTCGACTTCTTGAGGTTAGACCAAGAAAGTAGATGTAATAGATGGATGATGGGTGGAGCTATAGATTGGGCTGATTTTTGCATGGAATGTGATTCAAGATGATGAGAGGAAATATATTCTCATGATGGAACCATAATATCTCCATAGCATCATGTTTATCATTAAAAGTATCTATTTGGGTGGAAACATACCTCCAATATCCTTTAGTGTCTGAGATAACAAGGAAACAAAAATCTTGATCAATATTAGGACTAATGAAATGGGGATGGTTTGGCTAAATGACTAGAGTGATGAGATAAAATATATTAGTTTGTCTATGCCTAGTCAATTTCATCTACATATTTTAATGATATATGAGGAGGCTAGACTCAATAAAAACAAAGGAGAGTGAATCAATGCTTGAATCACATTATATTGGTGACCTCTAATCTAGGGGAGGATGATGATTAGTGCATCAAGAATTTTTTTATTATTAATCTAGGTTACTAAGAGTGTTGATGATGAGGTGGGGAATAGTTTTAGTAATTAAAAAAATCAAATATTAATTTGACACTAATATTTGATTATGTGTTGATTTTAGGACTAGGTGCTCTAATGCTAAAGAAAAGACCATCTCTGAAAAGACTAGCCAAAAGAGACTAGGCAAGGTATGAGCATATGACCTTCTTTGGTAATTAGTATTTGAATAGAATTGTTTTTTTTAATAATCAAGGTTTCAATTGGGAGGCTTACATGGTTGTTCAAGGATTTGAAAGTTTTTTTGGTTTGTTTTGTTTTAAGAAATATTTGGCTGAAAATGAAAAGTAATTACTTGCTGAAATAAAATAACTTGAAACTAAATAACAATAAGAAAATTGAAATAAAAAAAATAAAATTCTTGTTTTATTCTTTTCCAATTGATTTTAAATGCATGCAAGGTAAGTGATAGATCTAGTTTAACTATGCAAATACAAATTTTTTGAACTGTTATAAATGTTGCCTTGATGGAGTTTTTTTTTTTTTTTCATTAAATAATAAATGAATGTATCTATGTTCTAACTAAAGTTTTAGAAAAATTAAAATTATTCAATAAGAGTTTTATATTCTAAATATAAAAATACTATTAATCTCCTAACACTTCTTTTACTCATACTCAGTTCGAACATACTTTCAATATTCTTATATAAATGCACACTAGCTATAAACAATGCATTTGTTTTGAAGAATATTGTTTTAGTTATTATTTTATACTATTTCAAGATATAAAAAGTTTTCTTAGTTTTTTCAAAACAAAATAAATCAATATTAAAACAAGGTCTCTTCTCTATCAAGGTTGATCTATGGGTTTCTAGTTGATTTTTTTTTTTGGGTGTGTGTGTGTGTGTGTGTGTGTGTGTGTGTGTGAATTGAAATAGTTTTTTTTAAGACAAAAAATATATTTTTTAATGAATAAAAGTATGTTTGAATTATTATCACTTCGATTTTTCACCCATATTTATGTGGTAGTGTGTTGTATAGTATGAGTTGTAAACTATGGGAAATATAATGATAAAATGGGATCACCTCCAAGTTGTGGGACCTTTAAAAATTTATGTGAACCTATATAGAAGGCCAAATTCCTTTCACTAAGCTAGCTCAACTGATGTATTACTAGTTCAAATTAAAATACTATTTTTTAGTGATCTTTCTCTTAACTAGGGTTTAACTTGTGCAGAAAAGAGTTTTTAGAATGAATTTGTAAAACTAGAAAATGGTGATTACACCAAATAATTATAGTGGAAATTAATGTTTACTTTTTATGAAAATAGTAGATCAATAAATATACTAAAGTATATTGGAGCACAAACTTATACAAATATCAAACCAAAGGTGATATTGGGCACTTATTATATAAGGAACAAGATTCTTTATTTTAATTAAACAACTTTTCAAAAGGGCAAAAATAATACCAAATATGAATTTATGTGACTGAAATAAGAATAAAATCATTAAAAATCTTGATAAATAGCCGTGCATAAACAAATCTAACATAGACAAGGAAGGAAAAACCTCAATCTATTATTATTCTCCAAGTTACAACATGTAGATCAATTTTTAAAAATGTAGAATAATTTTTCCAACATAAAAAAATAAATGGGCTATGCCATGGTACCCATATTTATTCAAAAAATACTCTCTTTAAGGAGAGTTAGTTATCAAAACCCTACACCCAATTGAAGAGTAATAAAACATGATAACTTCATGAAAATGGTGTCCTCTTTAGTTTGGAATGGCATCCTTAGTGGAGTAGGTGGCTAGAACAAAAAAATGAAACTTTTGGATGCTTTAATAAGTGTTGGAGGAGTGGATAAATCAATTAAAAACTTCATGAAAACATCCTCTTCCTCTTTGAGTTTAGCTACTATTATCTTCTCCTAGGAATGAGGCACCAAAATGAACTGACACTTAGTTAAGTTGAATTTTTTTTAGGTATTTTAGGTTATAACTTGAAAAACCTAATTTGTATTTTCCAGTTGAGACTTTTAAAACTTTTTAAGTCATCAAACTTTTTAAAAAAATAAAGTTTAAATTACAACATGAGTTTTTGCAATTTAAACAACTCCAACTTTGTCAAAACAAAAAGTATAATTTACAAGTTTCACTTTTGCAACTTAAAGACTGTCAAAAAGATATTTGAAAATTACAAGTGGTTATTTCTCAAAAAGAGATACCAAAATATTAGTTGCAATTTACAACCTATATTTTTATAATGTCTCTTACAATAAATAAATGTAATTTATAGAATGTATTTTATTGAAAGAATTAATCTAAAACCAAAACCTCTAAAGATTCCTTATCCTTATTTGCTTGTATCTTCTCAATGTAAGCATCAAAGATTTTGAAGATCTATAGGAGGTGATCTTTGTTAGGACCAAGTGAATATAGGTTTTTTTATCTCACATTCTACCATTATTTCATAGAGTTTTCTAGATGCATCCCTGTATACTTGAGTGTGTTTCCCCATATGATCTAGTGTATTGTCATACCTGATGAATCATTGGATAGAACTCAAGTTGAACATTATATCCCTTGCTGACTCTCTTTTAACCACTCCTTTGAACTTTTCCTAAACCTCTTTAATTGAAAGGATTTTATCTTTATGATAAGTTGATTCACATGACAATCTACTAAGAAAATCCTCAATGTTAGAGACTATATTTGTGGCCTTATCACATGTAGCCTTGGCCTTATTAATACACTCAATGAGTATCCTAATTCTAAAATGGGCTGCCCTACCTAGCTCCTCATGCTCTACATTAATTTTAATATATTCTTTACAATGAGAGTATCAATCTCAATCAGGTCAACAACTTGCAATTTTGGGAAGAATAGATTCAACCTTTCAATCTCTTCCTCATATTTGCTTATTTTTGCTTTTAAAGATGCTTGATCATATTTTAGAGTCTTGTAATAGTCCATTTTTATCTCAATTTCTCTATTTAATTTCATGATAATATCCCCAACCTAATATTTTATGGCCCTTCCCATACTACTAATCTTTGACACTACTTCAAGTGTTTATTTATTAGGAAACTGAGCAAGAGACTAAATTTTTTAGGCTATTGGCACTATAAAATTCTTTAGAATAGTTGTCAATTTCTCAACCTTATTCTTCAATTCATATTTATGAAATTGTCACTATTCATCTTGTAAAAAATAGAGATAATTCTTGATTGAACATCATGTTTTATTCACTCTCTTATAGGATGACCCAGGTGTACTTTGGATATTTGATAATCCCCAACCACTAGATCTTCTTTTTGTTTATTTGGTGAGGGGAATGTAATTTCCACATATATCTCCCCTACTAAATCATATGATATCATAGATATGGTTATGGGACTTCCTTTGCTATTTTGGATGCCTCCAATGTACCAAAGTCTAGTGTATTAGGTGACACCATTCACATTCACTTTTTCATCACTGATTGTGTTAGCTAGTTTGGGGTGGTAGCCTCTGAATTAGGCACTATCATCTATGAATCTATAGATGAATTTGATGAACTGGTGGTTATTATAAAAAGTGTTATATCTATCACTAATATGGTCATTTAAACTTTAGTTGATGACTTGGTAATCTCTTTCCCATTTATTGGTTTAGAAGACATAGTTATGTCAATACATCCTTTTATCTCCACCTCTTGGGTGAGGGCTTAGGTTACTGATGGAATGGAAGAAATGGGTATTTATGTGATTATCAGGGTTATGGGAATTGGGAGTGACATGATTGGAGGGGTAGGTATGGGTATTTGAAATAGGGGAACCTATGGAAATGTAAAATCCAAGGTAGTGAATAAGTCAATCAATGTGGTGGGAACATTGAGAATTGATGAAATGGGGAATCTAATGGGAGATGAAAATGAATCAATAACTTTCCTAATGGCTAGGATGGATCGTGGGATTATAGTCAAGATGATTAGATATGTGGCTATGTATTATTGGGTTGTGTCAGTGATTAACAAAGTAGTAGTTGATATGGGAGATGAGGTGGAAGTGATTATGGAAGAGGGAGGTGAAGGTGGAAGTGATTATGGAAGAGGGAGGTGAAGGTGGAGTATGAGTGTCCACTTGTGTTGATTGGCTTTCTACCAAAGAATTAACTTGCATAGGTGGGTTGGGTGAAGGTGTAGTCACTTGAACTAGAGGACTGGTGTAAATATAAGGAGTATCTATTTGGGCTAATTAGGTAGTGAAAATAAGAGAAGGGAGTACTATTATTAGTTGAATAATAGAGATAGGAGGGAAAACTATTCATGCCTATTGATAAATAGTTGTGTCATCTATAGAAGTTGGAATTGGCTGATTAATTTACTGTACCACTACTTATTGTCTATTAGATGGACCCTTTTTAGCCTTTTGTTTTTTATTATTCTTATATGATACCATTAATTTGTCTACCTGATCTGCTTGGGTTGTATTATTGGAACCCTCCAATGTTACCACACCCTTCTCTTTAAATTATCTCAACTTATCATTTATACTTAGGGTCTCCTTGGTAACCTTGACCCCTTTATTCCTTATCCATTTAATTATTCTATTTATTACATGGGTGGTCCTATCCATCAATGAGAAGGATTCAGGTATGGACCACCTAACTAATAAAATAGGTTGGGAATAGATCTTATTACCATAGCAAACCCTATCAACTATAGAGTCATCATATATTAAGTCCCTAGGGATTAGTGTCATGTTGTAAGTTTTGATTTGTTCTAGGGTCATCCTATAATAATCTCTCAATCTCACTTCCTCTTCATATTACATGTCTTCCCAGTAATATTTATAGAAAGGAACATGAGAATATGTGGTGATACCCAATATACTAGTAATATGGCTAGTCACATCATAGAATGGACTTATACAAGATATCTTAGGTTCATTTGAGTTATATAAATATTTTCACATTTGGATTTTGATAGGGAAGGACATGTATACCTCCCTATGTTGATAGGGAAGTGGATCCCTGACTCATGTTTGCTTAATAAAAACTTGTGGATCTCTACAAGATACCTCAAAAGTTTGATTAATGCCCATATGTCACTTACATACCTTATAAGGGTGTAAGGAAACCCACTAAAACTCCCAAATCTAATGTATGAATAGGTTGGGAACTAAATGAAATATGAACCCCAATTTTTGATCTCAAAAGTTGTGGTATCAACAAATCTTATTATTTCTAGCTCCTTGTCAAACATAATTTGTTAGAGGAATAATTACTAAGAGGTGGGTTTAATTAGTGATGAAATATAATCTAATTCAATTACCAACTCTTAACCATTAAACACATACAATCATGATGCATACAAATTAACCATTACAATTAACAAGGAAGATATAGCAATATCAATCACATAACACATTATATATGTGGAGAACCCTCTTGGGGGATAAAACCCACTAAAACATTCAAGATGGATTATAGTCATATAATAATAATATCCAAATTTATACCATCACCAACTGATCAAGGAACACCCATCCCTTAATTTAGTGAGACACCCATCTCACAAGGAGAAACCAACCCCCTATACAACTAAACACCAACCCAACTACCTTTATCTAATTTCCACTTCTGATCTAATGTATTCTACACATGATTATGGTATTCTCTTATTTTCACTCTTTCCCCTCTACACTCTTATAAACTTTCACACTCAAGACATACATGCAAAACACCCTTTTGGATCACTCTCAGATAGCCTGTAGGGTTTACTCACTCAATCTACCTCTTCTAGGCTTATTAGGTCCAATGACTTATGTGTTCACCTTAATCAAATTGATTAGATGATAATGAATTATCCTCTTTTATCTCTAATGTTCCTCACTAACTTATACCTTATCTTTCAAAGGTTCTCTCCTTCGATTGGCTCCACACTTCCACAACTAACTCAATGAGTAGAATTAGACCTTGTACTTATACCACTCTCTTCCTTTAACCCATATTGGTTAGCTAAGATGATTTAAATATTTAAAAAACACTTAAAATATATCCATACACACATTACATGTGAGAAACACACTCTTAATGTGTTAGTCATTACCTCATTATCCCCAAACAACCATTAGGTCTTGGTGAGACCTAAAACAATTAAGCCTTCATACTCACACATGACATGTGAGACTACTTGGAACACATTTATCATTTACCAATGATTTTAATAAATAAAACCTATCTCTAAAATCCCCTTTATCACTCTCATATGGGTCCATACCACCTAGAACACCAAATCAACACTTGAACCTACCAATTAGGTCTCCTATCTCTTTAGGCCTTCAAACACAAAAAACATAGTCTCAAACTTCTAAAGCAACAACTCAAATATTTCACATATCCACATTATTATATCACATGGGTGGAAACTTTGGTACATAGTTAAAAAATCCATATAACTTTAAAATTTCAACATAGGCTCTAAGCACTCAAATCAACTCTCTCAAAATGACCACTCTGACCGATCATATATAGTCAAAATATAGTCAAACTATTTTGAATCTCCATTACTGATAAGGGGAAAATAATTAAAACCAATACCTTATAATATATATTTGAGACTTATATGACATCTTCATATTCATTTTTTTCCTCAAATATTATCATAACACATGTAACTTACCTCTATAAGATGGTCACTCAAACTACCAATGTATTCAATAAATACAGTCAAATTATAAGCCTTTATTAATACTAAATATGGATTGGTCAAACCTCCATTATCCACAAAATGGTCCTCATAGAGTCTAGAACACTCTTAAATATTTATCTCATCTTGAAACTGTAGACACCAAAATTGTGTCTACTCCTTGGTCGACTCCCCCCCTTGGTCCCCTTGGTCCACTTCTAACACATTCCTAACCCACACACTTATTAATTTAAAATAATAACTTATTTTAAATGAATAACACCTCACCCATGACACCTCACCCCACCTTGGATACCTCTCCTTAGATGCCTCCCATCACCCTATGACCAATTTATGACCTATTTCAACCCTCCCACTAACCTCTCATGCCTATTAAACCTGCCTTCAACCGTTTTACCATGACCAATGAACCCGGTAGTTGGAATAATGGGAAAAAGGCTAATTTTAGCCCTTTTTCCCATCTTCTATCTGTCGACGTCGGTTACCCATCGGCTGACACCGGTGGGATCATTGACGTCGGTCACTTAAAATAACCCAAAGGCAAATTCTCTTCCCCCTGGGATGCTAAAATCATAGACCAAAATCACAAACCCGAAGGCTAATTCTCTGGCTTCTGATATTTGACCTCTCTCTCTCTCTCTCCCAGACACACACCAAGCATCACAGGCTACAGGTACTTTGCATCAGCCACTCTACCCCTGATTGAAACATTGTAGGAAGTCTTCTACATTAGTGGCATCAGCAATAAGTCTTCTACACCTTGGTTCTTCATCTCCCCTAAGCTAAGTATTTCTTCTACCCTTTTATTTTAGTAGTTTAGAAAGCATCAATAATTAGTTCTCTTTTTACTATTTCTAAGCACTATAGACCAGACCTAGCTATCAACTAGGCCACACCTAACTCTCTTCCCAGAAAGGCTAAGAGGCCTTTCCCATATCTTTCCCTCTTTTGACAACTTATCCTCTGCTTTTGCCCCTCCTAAGACCTTATCTACTGTCTTACCACCCTACACAGACTCTCAGACTACCACAGACCATTCCATCGACCAGAGACCCGTCTAGAACCCGTCCAAGGCCATTGCCCTGACCAACATCAACCATTTCCCCTACTGATGTTGGCAGACTAACTGGCGTTAGCAACATTAACAAACAAATGTCGGCAGACTAACCAGTGTCGGTGACTGTGACAGGCAAACAATAGAATATAGGTACGCATTGTCTTTATTTCTTTTGTTCAATCTTTCACCATTTCTCTTTCTAGCAACACTCTTTTTATCAACTAGTGGATTTTCATCCCTCAAGGAAGTCTTTGCACTTCTGGGACTGAGCTTTGCTTGGCAGTCCACCTTACATCCATCTAACAATCTCTTTGTTTAAGTCTTTCTCTCTATAGGTGTCGTCCTCCAAAGCTAAAGAGGAGTTCCTAAAACATTTGGATACGGTGCGCAAACTTCATCCGGGTATCATCTAACCCCTGACCATTAATCTTAGTTTCTTACTTCTTTTGAATGTAGAAAAGCAAAAAATAGTTTGAAACAGAAACATCAAAATACCATCAATAAATATTCACTTACCCTTATCAAGTTACTTATAGAATATGGTCATACACAGTCAAAGTTTGAGGTCAATATATTTGATTATACAGATTATCAAACCTTATAACCAATGTTTTTAGATGAACCTTGAAATCATATCCAAATTTTAATTTTACACCATTATGAAATTATTCATATATCAAAATTTATAGATCAAAAAATATAGACTCATTTTTCCTTTGTTAATTTGAATATTCAAATTCCAATGGTCACTATATAAAGAAGAAAGGTTCAAACATGTATCTTCATCTCATGTCCCGTATTAGCTTGAACAAATATGATATGTAAATATCCTTTTAAGTCTCCTTAATTTAACTTATCTCACTCACCATTGATCATTTATCTGCACTTTCATGATTAAGACACTTGGCACCCTTGTGTGCCTTCTAAGCACCCTGCTCCATTAATTTAATGCACTTGTGCCACTTGGTAATCCTATGTACTCTTAGATCACATTGATGTCAGTATTTATGCACTTATGCCACCTGTTATTTCCATGTATAATCCATGTATCCTTTGAAAAATTGACTTCACATGCATCATTGGATCACAATCTATACAAACATATGCTCACCATTGGATCTTCATCTATTAGATTAGATGTTCATCATTACATTTTTTAAACTCTCACCATTATATCTCCTTTTACAAATTTTTCTTAGTATATAAACTAGTGAACTCTATTTGAGAGGCTAACTTTTCACTATTATAACTTTTACTACAGTCAATGTCTAAACCTAAAATTTGAACCACTGATCACCTCTCATAGGAGAATCCATCCATGTATCAAACTACTCCTAAATCCTTCACAAATGTGAACATTTATGTTATCAATCTTCTCACTCAATTTTATCTTTCAAGATGACTACTTGAACCTAGACATTCATATGACTACTCTGATGAATTCCTTTCACTTCCATAAGCACTCTAAGCATTCAAAACAACCCATAAGGTCTATGAAACATGTCCATACCATAAATATCATCCATAAATTACCTCATTAAGTCAAAAATTGAATAACAATGAAGGAACGTTGAAGCTCATTGAATCGCACTTCATCATTATCATTCTATCACACATTACACCTCGTCAACATCCTTGGTCACCTTAGAGATATCATTGGCAAGTATCCTACATAATTATGATGCAATATATGAATTCATCATTTAATCTTCTTAAATGTTATTTACTCTCCTCAAGGGTGAGGTTAGGGTAATATTTAAGGACCTTATTTACCTGATCAAACATTGTGTTCAACCCTAGGAATGCCATCCCCTTTGATAATATATAGACTAAATATGAACTCATATAAAGCTTCCCTATAATTTAGACTTCCATCAGTTATTTATAGATGGAGTCAAAATGAACTAGGTCTAGTGGAATACTATTTATTTTTGTGGATCACCCATATGAATTAGTACATCCAATCCTAATAGTTATTGGCATTTGGGTACCCTATAACTCTATGAAAGAGTATGAATATGTTACCCACTTCATTTTTGAAGTCTATTCTTGCTAGGGTTTTAGACAGTCTTGTAGATGTGGTTTCTAGATGTTTTTAGCCATTATTTATTCAAGACTCTTAGACATGTAGTTTTATTATCTTAATAGAAATTTTTAGATGAGTCAGGGGTTATATCAAGATAACTCTCATACTCTAAAATTAGGAACATGGTGTTGATAAAGTTAGAGTCTAGGTTTAGAATCTTTTCTCCCTTGTCATTCACCACCTCCCTCTTCTTAGCATCATTATCTTTTACTAATGTGAACACAAACTCAAGGATTTGCACTAATAGTGGGAAGGCTACTACTTAGGGTAATCCACTATCATAAATGCTTTGAATCTAATCATTCTTTAATTTAATGTTTTCTCTATTCCATAAATTAGCTAGGTGTGTGTGACATAGATCTATATCAGTGACCTCATTTGTGTTAGAATCCAAGCTAAGTGGGACACCAGGTCCCTTTGAATTAAACCTAATTTCCTTTTCAGACATAAATTCTAGGAAAATTGGTGTGGGAAAACCAATTACATAGTTGGCAGGTTTTGGACTTACAATTATAGGTAAAAGTTTGAGGGGTTTCTACTGTGTATCTACAGCTAAAAAGTCCAATTTTTGGACTTTCAAGATGTACTTACAGAGTTTGAAAAAAAATTGATGGGATTTAAGCTTGTTATTACAAGTAAAATCTCTAATAGGGAATTAAATTTATTTTTATAGGTCAAATTTTTTTGGGTTTTGGATTTGCTTTTATAATGAGAATTTCCATGGGGTCTCATAGTTATTTTTTTAGGTTAGATTTTTATGGGGTCTGAGTAGAGAAAATTTATGGAATATTCTTTATTTTAATCAATTTTATTAGCCCTATATTTATTATAAAGGTTTGTAAATGATTGGATGATCCTTTTTTAATAATTTTTTAGATTATAGATAAGTAAAACTTAAAGGAATGCGAGAAAAATGGAAAAAACCTAATTTCCTAGCTAAAACCTCATGTGAACATAGAAATATAATCTTTTTATAGAAAGATAGAAACATCTTGGTGGGAAATGAATGTAAAATAGAACAATAAAATGCTTGCAAAGGATGGAAAAAGGTGGTCATGACATTGCTTGGCACTGGTGAGGTGTGGCTTGGTAAGGGTTGCTTGGCTTCTTGGCATGGAGAGCTTGATCTCTAATTTACAATGTTAATAATGACCTCAAAAAAACCTAATTTGTTGAATATAACTCTATAATAAATTCTAATGAGGTTATTTGTTGGGAAAATGGTAGGAGTTTTAGAGTTTTAGAGTCGTGGCATAATTTTACAAGTTTAAAAAATTGTATTTTGCATTTTGACCTCTGCTTTCTATCGCTTGAATTGGTGCAATGGAAGTGGGAAAGCAAAACTTGAGGAAAAAATTTCAACTTTACAAGTTACAATGTGTTGCCATAGTTTTGGTTTATATAGGATGGGTAGTCAGTAAAAATTATAACTTTGATTACACTTTATAACTTTACAAGTTACAATGTGCAGCTAGAGTTTCGATTTCTACAGGTGCAATGAATGGGAAAAAGTGGGGTTCTACTTACAATTTGCAATTTTACAAGTTGTAAATTAAAAATAGAGTTTTAGTTTCTACTAGGAATTAGGTGAGTGGGAAGTGGAGGTTGGGGTGAATTTTTCAACTTTTTAAGTTACAAATTACAATCAAACCTCTAGTTTGTATTGAGTATGTGAAAAATGAAAAGCAAAGGTTTGGGTTTAATTTTCAATTTTTTAAGTTACAAATTACACCCAAATATATTATTTTTACTAAGGAATTTTAGGTTACTTTTAAGCCTTTCCAAAAAAAATATTGGGTTTCCCTTAGGGCATAATATATTTTTAAATTTTTGATACACAAAAATATCGACATTTTTAGCGACCTATGTGGGGTGATTGCTTGCTAATCAATTTATTTCTAGTATCCTTCTAGTTCATTGGGCATGCAGTCATTTTAAGCTTAACACACTTTAACTGGAGAAGAAAAAAACTAGGACTTTGCCTAAATAAGAACAAAATAGGGAAAAACAAAATAGAAATAAATGAAGGAAATAAAAAATCCTAATGAATTAACTTGTGTGAAAGTAATTATTTGGGGAAACCAACTAAACCTAATATATACAATGTTTTCTGGAAATAACTCTAACCTCAGAAGAAAGCTTTGAGGTATATCCCATTGATTGGGATAGGTAGTTATGATCCATCGAGCCTAGATATATAGAATGCATTTTATACCTTGTACTAAGTTATGATGTATGGAACACTCCATATAGAATCAAACTTTGTATGATTTCCTAGTTTATCTCTTTCATCATCCCATTTTAGAACAATGTCTCCTTTGTTGAATATCTTTTTAGATGATTTTATATCGAAAGTTATCTTTTGTTACCCTAATTTACTTGTAAAAATTTCATTGACTAGTTCCTAAACTCTTCTAACTCTATGAGTTTCACCAATCATAATGTCATTTCATCATTTTCAATTAGTTCCAATTGATGATTGAGTTCAAGATATGGTAACTCAATTGACAAAGGAACTCTGGCTTCCCTTCCATATACCACATGAATAAAGAATTTCCAATGGCTCACTTAGGAGTGATTTTATCAACCTAAAGTGTTTATTTTAACTTTGTGTGTCATATCCTTTGATTATCCTCCATTGTCCTTTTGATAATCCCTATGAGATTTTTGTTGGTAAATTCAACCAAATCATAACCTTATAGGTAATAATTGGATGAATTATTTAGGCATACATTATGCCTTATATCCCATTCACTCACTTGAGTACCCAAAAAAGCTTTGGAATTATTTGAGATAATAATGTAAGGAACACCAAATCTCATGACAATGCCATCAATAAATTCCATGATACATGCCTCAATGCCATATTTTAATGAAACTAATTCAATCCATCTAGTGAAATAATCAGTTGTTATAAGGACCCATTTGTGGCCTACACTTGATGGTGGATTGATCATGCTTATGGAATCCAATCCCCATTGGGTAAGTGGTTGGTCAACTTGGATTGGTTTGAAAGGGAGAGATGATAATCTTTGCTTACCTATAAATTAGGCACATTTATCACAATTATATACCTATTAATGCAAATATTTGAATAGGTCAAGCCAATAATAGCCTCCTCTCATTATTTTGATGGTAATAGTTCTTATAGAGAAATGTCTACCTGATGGACTATCATGAAATTCTTTGAGCACCTTGGGAGTTTGATCATACTTTATTTAACTCAACATAACTTTTTTTATATATTTATTAAATAATACTCCATCAATAATAACATAAGGAATAGATTGGAATCTAAAATGCCTCTTCTTGGACTACTAAAAATCATACAGGTACTTGCTAGTCTGTAGGAAGATGGTCATGTTGTTGATCAAACTATTGAATAGAGGTGGAGCGGATGGTTGGAATTTATGTTGAGCATATACTGCATCATATACTACCTCAATAGTCTTTATATTAGAAGCAAGTTGTTCACATAATCCCTTTCCTCTTAAAATATTAGTTATTTTCATGTTCACATCATATTCCATCAATTTTGTGATCCATCCTACTCTCTTTTTATTTATTTCCCATCTCAATAGTAACTCCTTGACACTCTAGTGACTTACCATTAGATGAATTTTATTGTTGGAGAGCATATGCTTGAAATTCTTTAGATCTTTTATTATGACATATACTTGATTCTCATTAAAACTATACTTTTCCTCATAATCCTTCAAGGA
Organism: Torreya grandis; assembly: GCA_037957365.1. Lineage (NCBI taxonomy): Eukaryota > Viridiplantae > Streptophyta > Pinopsida > Cupressales > Taxaceae > Torreya > Torreya grandis. Next base: position 122,911 of record JARHVA010007399.1, read on the forward strand.
TTGACTGAAAAGATAAAGTTTACTCCAACTATTCTTTATTATGTTGGGTAAAAATAGTTGATATGCTACCTTCCCCTCCAAAATCATAGAGAATGAAATCATTCTCATAGTTTGGGTTGACAAGCATAGGATCTTGAGAAATAGCCTATTGATGGCTTCAAAACCATCTTTTCCTTCTTGTGTCCAACTAAAACTAACACCCTTATTTAGCATGGTAGTAAGGTTCTTAGACATGAAGGAAAAATTTAGAATGAACCTTCTTACAAAGTTGATCTTTCCTAGGAATCTTTGTAATCCCTTTTTATGGCTTAAAAGTTCTAGTGAAGATATAACACTTACTCTCTCTGGGTTTATTACACGACCCTCTTTTGAAACAATGTTTCTTGGTAGTTTACCTTTATGAACTATAAAATCATAAAAATTGGATTGAGGGAAACTCCAAATTCTTTAGACCTTTCAAAAAAATCATTAAGGTGATCTAATTGTGCACCATCACGTTTTGAATAAATACTGATGTCATCTAAGTATACTAGGATCATCTCATTAATCAAACCCTTAAAAGACATATCTATGTCTCTTTGGAATGTAGCACCAACATTACTTATACTAAAAGTCATATTTTAATATGCATATATGCCCTATTTTGTAGTGAAAGTAGTCTTGAACTGGTTTGATTCCTGAATTAGGATTTAGTTATATCTAGAATAACCATTTAGAAGGGAAAACCTTTAGATCTTGATACAGTTTGAAGAATTTGATCCATCGATGGAAGGGGATAATAATGCTTTGTTTAGGTCCCTATAATCTACACAAATATTGATTTCACCATTCTTTTTCATTATAGGGACAAATTTAGCAACCCAAGATGAGTGTTTGATAGGGAAAATGGTGTTAGCCTCTATTAGTTTGGATAGCTCTCTCTTCATTAAGGGTTTTATTTTTGGATTGATTGGTCTCTATTTCTATCTAATAGGCTTTATATTTGGGTCAATCTCTATTGTGTGTTGGGATAAGCTAGGTTCAAATCCCTTTAGATATTTATAACTCCAAACAAAGTTGTCATCAAACTCTTGACAAAACTCAATAAAATCTTGATTTTTAGAAGTATTATATACCTTTTTGATCTTCAATGTTTTCCCTCTGAAATGACTATTGGATCATAGTCTTCTTCATTGGCCATGATATTTTTATTTTTAATTTTCATTTGGTCATTAGATTTGAAGATACTTTCCAAAGTAACAAGTCCCTTAGGTAATTTGTTTGTCTTCAATTGAATGATTTAATATCCTTATTGATCTTAGAGTTTTGACTAATTTTTGTCTAAAAATTCAACCTCATCTTGTAGAAATTCATAGTTCATTGATCATTTTTGGAAAATTTATAGTTGGTTGTATTTTTAGGAATAGATGGTCTCACTATCAACCTTACATGTTGGTTGTTGTTCTTATCTCTTTAGGCATGTTATATTTGGAACTTGCTAAATCCATATAATCATCATCCTTGTTTTATGCTCTTGTCACTACTTGAATGTTTAAAGTGATAAAGTCTTCTAAAAATTCCAAAACCCTATGTTTGTAAGATCTTAGAAAGTTATTCTTGGTTATTCTTTTAGATCTTACTTGGTGAATAATCAATTCACTATCACCAAACACTTATAATGACTATATTCCACTTTATTTATCCATCTAGAAACCTTGAATCAAAGCTTCATATTCATTTACATTGTTAGTTAATATGAAATAAAGTCTAAAAGAATAAAAAAATCTCCTTTTGGGGAGAGATAAAAATAATACCTACACCTACACCATTCCTCTTTCTTGACCCATCAAAGAAAATTCGCCACATTACCTGGAGATCTTCAACTAGTTTCATGAGGTTTTAGATGATTGCATCATTTTCATGAATGTAATACATACCCAACATAGTTTATTTGACATAATCATCAGGATAAAACTAAAGGAATGATCCCCATTCATCTAGATGAGTGTCTAGAATTTATTTCATGGGTGTTGTAACCTCATTATCAAGTTCCTCCTCTTTGTATTTTAATGTGCAATTCATGTCCATAGGGATAGTAGTGTATGTCTCAATGTGGTCTTTAGCAATTGGTTCAACTCTTGTTATCATTATAGTTCTATATCTTGTTCTAAACAACATATGATGACAATTAATAGATAGATATCCTCCCATTTTTTTAGTGAAGTCTTAGGAGAGGCAAATAGAAAAATAGGGGGGTGGGTCAATAACTAATATATCTTGGGAAATTGAAAAGATTAGACATGTATGGATGGTAAGGTTTAAAATTTATATAGTCCTAATCATTTTAATATCAATACCATCTAATTAAACCACGCATTTTGTGACAAGTTTTTATTTAATACCAATAGCATCAACTATTTTCTTAGGCATAACAAAATTGCTAGCCCCTAAGTCTACCATGTAGTTATGTATGATATTTTTACAAACTATGAGTGAATGGTAGAAAGGGTGAAAATTAAAAAATTTACTTGTTTTGTTATCTATTTGATATTGACACAAATTAACCAGTCTTGGGTCCCCTAACTAAGACCTTATCTATTATTTGGAAGTTTTTAAAAGTTTTCTATAGTAAGTCCTTATGTGTTGGAATATATAGTGCTTCCCACATGGTGACATTAAATTTAGTCTTCTTCATTTGTTTTAAAATAATGAAAATAATGTTACCAACCTTTTTTATTACCCTTGTGAGAGCTATATCTTCTTTTATGAGATTTGGGGTCAATAATTTTGACTTTGACTGGCCCATTGACACATTGGGTGGTCTCTAAACTATGTTTCCTTTTGCAGACTCTTGTACAATTTTAGAATTTATAACCTACTCAACCTTGGGGGGTTGATCACTTTATATTAACTTATTATTAGAGTGTGTTTTTTTTTACCACTAAACTACCACCATTAATTAGTGATTCCTCTTGATTTACACCATAAAAATCCTCCTCTTGCCAATTTGAAATAGTAGCTTCATTCTGAGTAGGCTCTTATGTTTTTCCCTACTGGGAAGTATCTTATTATTATTATCCTTGGGTGTTTGATATGATTTACACCATCAAGGATTGATTGATGATACCATTGGGGAAATCATTCTGATTATGTGATTGAGCACAAAGATAATACCACTCGTATTCTTGAGCTAGGTTATTCTAATTAGGTATAACTACTTTAAAATTACTTGGTGTAGGTAGAGCTTAGATGTTTGGAGTATTTTTTTGCAAGTTTTTTCTTTGAGGTTGTGAATTAACTTGGTATGGATACCTATTGGGATGGTATGTTTTGTTAGCTTGCTAATAAGTCTTGTAATTTTGGAATTGTTGCTTTTTCATAGCTACCAACTCATTGTCAAAGATTTTAAGTAGTGACTTAACCTCATATAATAATTAGTAGGGGTAGGAGTTAAATCTAGTGTATTGATTATGGTGGGAATTAGGGTAATAATAGGTTACATAGGATGCACTTCTAAGAATAAAGGCATTAGAGGCTATGGGACAATTTTTCTTGATTGAACTAAGCACTTATTTTCTCTTATTACAATTTCATAGGAATTGGGAAGTGTGTTTCTACCCATTGAATGAATCATGATAGTTATATCACTATTTAAATATCTCAAGTAATATATGAAATCATTATTTGGGATTGGCATGACTAACACTAGGATATTATTCCATGTCTTTTGAAAGCAGGAATTGAAATCACTCATGAACTCATGAAAGAGCTCATTAAATAGTGTTTATCTATTAAAATAGGGAGAGGTGGTCACTCTTATCTTCAAATTGCATTCATAGGGAAAACCCTAAATCATCCCAAACATGGATTAAATTGGAAATCATACTTATATACCAATATAAGGCTTTACCCTTAAATAAGGAGATAAGAAGTCTGATTACAACATTTTCTTGTGTTATATTATGAATTGAATAGATATTAAAAATGTCTTATATATGTTCCATGGTAGTGGTGGAAGTTTTAACAATAAAATATGGAAGAATTTTTAGAGCCAAAGTGAGTATATCATCATACTGAGCTAACTAAAGTGGGATTACTCTACTGAAGGCTACAAAATTTTGATTTCTCAAGGCCATAATGGGAGGTATGAAAACATTTGTGGGTATTTATAGGAGATGAAAACAAATTATAGGATATACTATATTATAAGGTACAATCAATATTTATTTATTTTTATACTGAAATGATAATTCTTTCAAGTCATCTCTCTAACCTTTAGTAGATGATCTTGTCTATATCTTTGGCATACGTAAACTTGGATTTCATAAATCCATAAGCTAGTGGAGTCACTAGGTGATTTTGAAATGTGTACAAGGCTCATAAAATTCTTGATAATAATATAACTAATCTCTTAGTTGTGATTTTTTATTCCCATGCCAAAAACTATTATCACTTAGATCTGTCACCCCTCTTTGTGTGGTAGTGTGTTGTATAGTATGAGTTACAAAATATGGGAAATCTAATGAAATGGGATCACCTCCAAGTTGTGGGACCTTAGTGAATTAAGGTGAACCTTTAAATAAGGTTGGCTTCCTTTAACTAAGTTTGATACAATTGATGCATTACTAGTTTGCATTAAAAAACTACTTCTTAGTGATCTTGCTCCTAACTAAGGTTTGACTTGTGAGGAAAAGAGTTTTTAGAATGAATTTATAAAACTAGAAAATTTTTATTGCACAAAATAATTATAGTGGAAAGTAATGCTTTCTTTGTGTGAACATAGTAGATCAATAAATATAGTGAAGTATATTGGATCAAAAACTTATACAAATATGAAACCAAAGGTAACATTGGGCACTTATCATATAAGGAAAAAGATTTTTTATTTTAATTAAACAACTTTTTAAAAGGGAAAAAATAATACCATAGATGAATTTATGTGACTAAAACAAGAATCAAAACATTCACAAACTTGACAAATAGCCATGAATACAAAAAGATAACATAAATAAGGAATGTAAAACTTCAATATATTATCATTCTCTATGTTACAACATGTAGATGTATTGTTCAAAGTGCAAAATAGCTTTTCCAATAATAAAAAGATAAATAGGCTATGCTATGGTACCCATATTTATACAAGAATAATCTCTTGAAATAAAAGAAGTTATCAAAACCATATGCCCATTTGAAGAGAAATAAAATCTAAGAAGTTCATGAAAATGACATCCTCTTCAATTTGGGATGGCATCCTTAGTGGAGTAGATGGCTGGAACAAAAACATGAAACTACTAAATGCTTCAAAAAGTGTTGGAAGAGTGAATAAATCTATTTAAAACTCCATGAAAACATCTTATTCCTTAGATTTCAAAACCTAACACTTAGTTAATTTGAATGCATGGAGTTTTTAACTAAAAGGAAAGTGAAAATTACAACATGATTTTTTTAAAGTTAGGAAACCCAAACTTTGTCAAAAATAAAAGTGCAATATACAATTTTCACTTTTGTAACTTAAAGCTTGTCAAAAAAGATACTTGAAAATTACAAATGGTTCTTTCTCAAAAAGAGCTATCAAAATAGTAGTTGAAATTTGCAACCTATATTTTTTAGATATCTCTTACAATAAAGAAATGTAATTTATAGAATGTATTTTATTGAAATAATTAATCTACAACCATAACCTCTGCAAATTCCTTGTCCTTCTTTGATTTTATTTTCTCAATGTAAGCATCAAATCTTTTGAATATCTCTATGTGATGATCTTCATCAGGAATAAGTGAACATAGGTTACTTATTTGATATTCTGATATTATTTTAAAGAGTTTTCTATATGTAACCCTATATACTTGAGTACCTTTCCCTATATGATTTAGTGTATTGTGATACTTGATGAATCAATGGATGGAACTCAAGTTGAACATCATATCCTTTGATGACTCTCTCTTGACCACTCCTTTGAACTTGTATTGAACCTCTTGAACTAAAATGATTTTATCTTGATGATTAGTTACTTCACATGACAATCTACTAAGCAAATCCTCAATGTCATAGATTGTATCAATGGCCTTATCACATGTAGCCTTGGCCTTATTAATATTCTTAGTGAGTATCTTAATTTTGAAATGGGATGCCCTATCTAGATCCTCATGATTTGTATCAATTTTAAATATCTTCCCTAAAATGAGGGTATTAGTCTCAATTAGGTCAATAAATTGTAATTTTGGGAAGAATGGATTCAACCTTTCAATCTCTTATATTTTCTTATTTTTTCTTTTAAAGATGACCTATCATCTTTTAGAGTCTTATAATAGTCCATTGATATCTCAATTACTATGTTTCCTTTTTTGATAAACTCCTCAACCTAGTATTTTGTGGCCCTCCCCATAATGCTAATCTTTGTAAAATTTTCAAGTGTTTTGTTATTAGGGAATAAAGTAAGAGACTGATTTGGTTAGGATACTAGCTCTATAAACTTATTTAGAGTAGTTTTCAATTGTTCAAACTTATTTTTTAATTCATCTTTAGTGACCTTGTCACTATCCATCTTCTAAAAAATAGATCTAATGCTTGATTACACACTGTGTTTAAGTCCCTCTCTTATAGGATGACCTAGGTACACTTTGGATGTTTGATAATTCCTAACCACTAGATCTTTTTTTATTTGTCTAATGGGGAGACCATAATTTCCACATATCTCTCCCCTGATGAATCATATTATATCATGGATATGGTTTTGGGGCCTACCTTTACACTTTTGGATGCCTCTAATAGACCAAATTATAGTGTGTTGGGTGACACCATTTGCTTCTACTTATTTGTCACTAATTGTGCTAACTAGCTTAGGCTAGAAACCTATGAATCAAGCACTATCATTTATGAATATATAGATGAATTTACTGCCCTAGTGGTTATTATGATAAGTGTTGTATCTATTAATGATATTGCCATTAAATCTTTAGCTGATGACTTAGAAATCTCTTTCCCATTTATGAGTTGAGCATCGATGGTTGTATTAGTGCATCCTTCTATCTCCTAAGTTGAGGGCTTCAGTTAATAATAGAATGGAATAAATGGGTATTAATATGCTTATTAAGGTTGTGGGAGTTGGGAGTGACATGACTAAAGGGGTAGGCATGGGTATCTGAAATAGGGGAACCTATGGAAGTGTAGAATACAAGGTAGAAAATTATTCAATCAATGTGTTATGAACACTTATAGTTGATGAAATGAGAAATGTGATCATAAATGAAAATGAAATAGTTACTACCCCAATGGTCAGGATGGATGGTGGGATTGTATTCAAGATGACTAAATTCATAACTATGCATTTTTGGGTAGTGTTAGTAATTAAAAAAGTAATAATGGATATGGGAGATGAGGTGGAAGTATTTATGGAAGAGGGAGGTGAAGGTAGAGTTTGAGTGTCCACTTGTATTGATTGTATTTGTGCCAAGGAAGTAAATTACATAGGTGGGTCAGGTGAAGGTGTAATCACTTGCACTAGAGGACTAGTGGAAATATGAGTAGCTATTTGGGTTGAGTGGGTAATGGAAATAGGAGGAAGGATTAATATAATTGGTTGAATAATAGAGACAAAAGGGAGAACTATTTGTGACTTTTGAGTAACATCTATGTCATTTGTAAAAGTTGGCATTGGCTAATCCATTTGTTGTGTTACTTCTTCTTAGGTGTTAGATGGACCTCTTTAAGTATTTTTTCTACTTCCTCTTATGTGATATCGCTAGCCCATCTACTTGATCTACTTGGGTTTCACTGCTAAAACCCTATACTATTGTTATCACATGGTTATCTTTCACTTATCTCAACTTATCATTGATACTTAATGTCTCTTTGGTAACTTTGACCCCTTCACTCCTTAGCCAGTTAATTTTTATTTTTATTACATGGGTGGTCTTATCCATTAATGAGAAGGATTTAGGTATGGACAACCTAACTAATGGAAGAGGTTGGAAATATATCTTGTTATCATAATAAACCCTATCAACTAGAGATTTATCATTTGTTAAGTCCTCAAGGGTCATCTTGGAATAATCTCTCAATCTCACTTCCTCTTCATCTTGCATGTCTTCCTAGTAATATTCATAGAAAGGAACATGTAAATATGTGGTGATAACCAATATACTAGTAATATAGATAGTCACATCATAAAATGGCCTTGCATCAAGAGCTCTTAGGGTCATTTGAGTCATCTCGGTATCTACACAATTGGCTTTCGATAGGTAATGAAATGTATACCTCCCTATGCTAATGGGAAAGTGGATCCCTAACTTATGTTTTATTGACAACAACTTTTGGGTATCTACAAGATACCTCACAAGTTCTACTAGGGCCCATCTATCACTTACATACCTTGGAAGGGTGTAAGGACAACCATTGAAACCTCCAACTCTAATGTATGAATAGGTTGGGAACTAAATGAAATACGATCCCAAATTTGTGATCTTAGAAGTTGTAGCATCAAAACATCTTCTTCTTTATAGCATCTTGTCAAACATAATTATGATACATTATATGAATGCATCATTTACCCTTATAAAATGTTTTTTACTTGCCTCAAGGGTGAGGTTAGGGTACTAGTTAAATACCTTTTAAACCTAATCAAGCACTATGTTTAACCTTGGGAATGCCCTCCCCTTTCCTAATATTTAAACCAAATATGAAGTCATGTAAAACTTCCCTATAGTTTGGACTTATATCAATTATTTATGGATGGACTTAAAAATCAATTAGGCCCAGTGGGTATACTATTTATTTTTGTGGATCACCTAGATAGTTCTTGGCATTTGGGTTCCGATTAACTCTATGAAAGAGTATGATTATGTCACCCCCTTCATCTTTGAAGTCTATTCTTGCTATGGCTTTAGGTAGTCTTATAAATGTGTGTCTATAGGTTTTTAGCCATTGTTTATTTAGGACCCTTATGCATTTAGTGTTATTATCTTGATATAACTTCTTAGATGAGTAATGGGTTATATCAAGATAAATCTCATACTCCAAAATTAGGAACATAGTGTCGATGAAGTCAAGGTTTAGGTTCATAATATTTTCTCCCTTATCATTCACCACCTCCCTCTTCTAAGAATAATAATGATTTTCTAATGTGAGCACAAGCTCAGGGATCTACACTAATAGTGGGAAGGTTTCTTCTTAAGGCAATCCATTACCATAAATTATTTGAATCCAATCATTCTTGAAGTAAATGTTTACTCTATTCTAAAAATAAACTAGGTCTATGTGACCTAGATCCATATCAATGATCTCATTTATGTTGGAGTCGAGGTTGAGTGGGACACTAGGTCCCTTTGACTTGAACTTCATTTCCTTTCTAGACATATATTCTAGTAAAATTGTTGTGGGAAAACCAACTATAGAGTTGGCAGGTTTTAGACTTACAATTATAAGTAAAAATTTTGGTGGGGTTTCTAATATGTATTTGTAGTTAAAAAGTCTTATGGGTTTTAGACTTACAAAATGCACTTTAAAATTTCAATGAAATTTCTAGCATGGTTTAAGCTTTTTATTTCAAGTACAATCTCTAATGGGGATTTGGAGTTGTTTTTGCAAGTCTTATTTTTGTGGGGTTTGGGTAGAGAATATCTAGGTAATATTCTTTATTTTAATCAATTTTATTAAACATTATATTTATTATAAAGGTTTGTAAATGACTGGATGATCCTTTTTCAATAATTTTTAGAATGAAGACAAGGAAAACTTGAATGAATGTGATCAAAATGGAAAAACTGAGTTTCATAGATAAAATTTTGTGCAAAATGGAAATCTAAGATTTTTGTAGAAAGATAGAAATGTATTGATGGAAAATGTAGTGAAAATAGAGGAATACCATGATTGTAAAGGATGTAAAATGGAAATCATGGCATTAGTTAGCATCAATGAGGTGTGGCTTGATAAGGGTTGCTTGGCTTCCTGGCATGGAGATATCGATCTCTAATTTGTAATGTTAAAAATGACCTAAAAAAAACTTAAGTTTTTTAATATAACATTATAATAAATGTTAATGAGGCCAAGATTTTGGAAAATGATAGGAGTTTTATATTTTTAGAGTCATGGTGCAATTTTGTAAGTTTGCAAAATTGCATTTTACATTTTAACCTCTACTTTTTTTGACATGAAATGGTACAATGTAAGTGGGAAAGTAGAAATTGAGCTATAATTTGAAACTTTTCAAGTTACAAAGTGTTATTGGAGATTTTATTTATACAATAAGGGTATTCAAAGAAAGTGGAACTTTGATTGCACTTTGAAACTTTGTAAGTTATAATGTTCAACTAGAGTTCTAGTTTCTATGGATGTGGTAGTTGATAGAAAGAGGGAATAAAGTTTCAAAGTGAATTTAGAGTTATAATTTCCATAGGTTTAATGAATGGAAAAAAGTGGGGTTTCAATTATAATTTAAAATTTTGCAAGTTACAATTTGCAATCGAAGTTTCATTTTCCACTAGGTGTTGGGTGAGGGTGAAGTGGAGGTTGGGGTGAATTTTTAAAATTTTCAAGTTAAAAATTGTAATCAAACCTCCAATTTTTTTTGGGTATGTGAAAATTTAGAAGTGAAGTTTTGGGTGTAATTCATAATTTTATAAGTTATAAATTACACCCAAATCTCTAGTTTCTACTAAGGGTTTATTAAGTCACTTTTAATCCTTTCCAAAAAAATTAGTGGGTATACCTTAGGGTATAAGACATTTTGAAATTTTTTACACACAAAAATATCAACATGACCTATTATAAAATTCACCTATGGTTTGAATGCAATATCATATACCATGAATGAATCTAATGAATGCAAGCAAACAAAGAGACTAGTTATTATTTTTTGTTTTAAATACTAGAAAATAAAATGATTATTTTTCATATCAAATATTATTTTTATGTAGAATAAATATAATATAATACAAGATAAATTTAAATAGTATAATATAAATTTTCAAAAAAAATTGAAAATAAAAATCCTTTAACCTTGTTAAGTTAGTGATTAGCTGAAAACATGTAGCATGTGTTGTTGTAGTCCTTAGTACGTTAACTCCTATATCCATAAAAATATTCTAGGAACTCTCTAAAAATGAGGATGAATAATAAATATCACAAAATGGGGAAGAAGAAGAGAGACACAATCCCAAACAAAGAGAAATTGATTTATGGATGGCAAGTGCACTATTTGTAAAGATCAGGTTATAAAATCAATGACAATTCCTTACAATGGCATATTCAATCATGAAAATAATAGAGTTAGAGATCCAAAATAATTTTATCAGGTTTTTATAGTATAAGTATTCAAAACTCCATGTCTCTAATTAAAATTTTTGGATCCAAAATCAAGCCAAAATTGACTTACTTGTAGAAGACAAACGGAGGTTTCATGAAGGAGTTTAATTGAGTTAAAATAGGAGTATAATTTATGAGGGACTAAAAATAATTAAAAATATAAAATATAGTGATTTGGACTAGCATGGAAGTGAGAATAAGGTGGAAAGATCAAGAGACTTGAAAAAAATCATGAAAAACACGTCAAGACTTGAGTTCTAGAAGCTAAATTTGGAAGACGTGGGTGGTTACATAACCATTAACTTCTATGATGGAACCACCATAAAAGGCTAAAAAAACTACACATATTTAAATAGGAACCACTCTATGGATACTTAACCACTACAGTGGTTTATGAAACCTAAGCAATAGTCCTAAAACCTAGGCAGTAGTTTTATAATGAAGAGTGGTGGTCTTGTCATAGATAATAATGCTTTCATCATGTATAAAAAGTTTCTAAAATTTAGTTGATATAAGAAGTAGAGGCTAAAAAAGAGCATCAAATGGGGCTTGGATATTGGAATGGAGGTAAAAATGGGGTGGTTTTATAGATAACCCATTTGAGCATACATTATGAGATCACTACATTAAAACTTGAACCAAAATGTGACATTGTGCAAAATTTGGGTGCATACAAAATCTAAATGCCAAGTTAAATTTTTAATTTTAATGATCCTTGGTGTGATTTATAGTGGAGGTAGGACATGTAGTACCCTCCTTCTTAATTATATATCTTTTTTTATGATTATTCTTAGACTTTAAATGTCCTTAGCCTTTCCTCAATTTTCCTTAGTTGATTGGATTGTATTAGGGAAAACACAATGCTAGTAGTCTCTATTTGCATCTTCACATTCTCACTATCCATTGAATTTATGTATACCAAATTATGAGGGTGTGTATCATGACCATAAATAATAGACATTTTTCATTTCATAACTTGTATATGGGCCTTGGATTTTCTCTTATGGTCCCAATGATGGAGGTCATGGTCATTAAAATTTAAGGATCCCCTATGGGCAAAAACTGGACTCAATCTTATCCACTATCGAATGATGGCGTGTAAATTTTTTTAACATATCAGGGGGAAAGTGCACGATTATTATCTTTACACTATAAGCCAATCCCATTTTACATTTGACATGTGTTTTCCTACTTAATTAATTTACCATGAACATTGATGGGCAACCTAAGAGGTGATACCTACACCCCATCTATTCTAATGATATTAAAATATGGATAAATCCAATAGGCTTAAATAATCATAGTTGAATTTATCATCTCATCAAAGATTTTTATAGTGGGATCTTGATTGATTGATTAATATACATGGGATAAAATCAATCATAAATTTTTGATATGAATTTCTTGAATTTATACTAGTACATCATGTGAAAATGTTTATGAACTAATGTCCCTAGGGATAGAGTATATGGAGGGATATTATCAAATTAGACTATGGAAATAGTAACATCAAAAAAATAAGACATCTTATATAAAATATCACTTTACTTTAATCTTGAGATCCACTATTTGAGATTGTAGGTGAGGACCTCTGCAAAAGTAAGGATCTATCTATCATTGATGATCATTGACAAAGGGGGCACCCACACCTTATTGATATGGGACATGTAAGTGGCACCATGGATTTAATTCATAAGGTCTATTCCAATCTAAACATATCATTTAAAATGATGAATGTGGATACTATCCACATCTTCCCTATTAGCCCACCTATTAAGGTCCTCTATATAATCCTTCAGCACTTACCTAAGGTTGTTATAAGTTATCTAAATGGAGATAACCTCTAGATTATATTTAATATATAGTTAGGGTATATAATAATAGAATTAAATGGCCATCCCAACCATGAAATTAAAGAACAATTATATGCATGGGACTACCTCAAACTTGGCTAAAATTAGGTGGAGTCCATAGTATTACATAAGAAAATAATCATCAACATAAGTGTAATATTATTCATTAAGGATATCCTCAAGTTTTAATAATTTTACCCTAACCACCTCATCATAAACCACATGGTAATGTTTGAATTTCATTGACATGGTTCTTTGCAAAATTTGTCTATTGGAGAAAATTTGGATGGTATCATATGAAAATAGATAATATACCATAAATTCAAAGTCATTATATTTGTTGATTATTATTTCTCTACATGAAAACATTTAGCTATGAATATCAGACACCTGTCATAAAGGGTTTATATAAAGTAATGGTAATTTGGAGAATTTGGATGAATTGGAAACTTTTCTTGTTTCTACTCATTTAAATATTTTAATAATTATATTAGATAATATGCTCATGTATATTTCATGTCAATTTTACCTATGCATTTATTTAAAATTGCCTTTATTACCATTAAAATTTAATTTAATTTTTCTTTTCTATAGGCTGATTAGATGATGTCAACATTCCACATGCCCTCATTCCACATATTATTTAGAATTTGTTTGAGCTAAGTCATCATGTAAGTGGCCATGTGGGTGGGCCACTTTTATTTATTTGGTTATTTCAAATATCTCATCCTCTTTAGTCTAAGTGATGTGTTAGAACAACCAATGAGATACATGACAAATAACATGATGCCATATGGCATACATTGATTATCTTGTAATCTTATAGTGTTTAAATATTTGTGAAATATTGTAAATGAACTAAGAGAAAAGAGTGAAAAATGTGCCATATGTCCCATATTAATAGGCTCACCATATCATATTGTTTCATACTCAATGTAGATTTATGAGTATATTATAAGATTTAGTAGTTTGCTAATGTGCCATGTGGAATAATCTGACTAGCTTGTAGTCTTGTGATGGTATGTTACATTAGATTTGGTGTAATTATGAGGTCTTAAAAGCATGAGATCATTAAAAGGTGAAATTCATCCTATATGGAAAATAATTATAGTTATCAATAGGATAAAGAAGCTAAATAATCCAAGTAAAGCAAATTTAGAGTGTTGTCAAAAGTGCACAAATGGTGAAAATAAGGAAGTAAGATCATTTGTATTATTTTCATTATAATTATTTTCATAAGTTTAAGTCCAAAAATATAGATAATTTTAGTCAGAATAGGCTAAATTTTTTATGTTAATGCATTAGGAGATTAAATAATAGTCTAAATTTTCCTACAAACACTTAAATTATAATTTTTAATCATTAAAATCTAAACCATATTCCTAAAATTATAACAAAAGGACTCTAAATTAAAATATCAAAATAAAATGAGGTCTTATATTGAAGAAGCTTAAAATTATGAACAATGAATTAACAACTAATATGGGATGGTAGGTTATGAATGAAAACTCTTTCTTAGTCAAGACTATCAAAGATACATATTTGGAAGAATAGAATGCATATTTTTTCCTAAATTTAGATTTCCCTCTGCATGGATCCTCTTTTTGTAATTTTATAGTTAAAATTAGGAAAGTTATAAGAAATAGATGTGAATGGAAAATTTTTGATATGAATAATGCTTCCTTTTGGGAAGATGTGTGGTTCTATGACTACCCATTAAAATCAATATTCCCCTAGAAAAAAACTGAAGAAGTTTTGCAGTGAACTATTAGAGAAAAAGTTAAATATTATTGGGTAAACATCAATAAGAGGAAGTTGTGGATAATTATGACCTTATATATAAATGAACTAAAATCCTAAACCAACTAAGGACTCTTAATCAAGAGTTGAGGAGTACACACATTTTCCAAGTATATAAGGAAGATGAATTAGTCTAGTGTGTTGAAGATCATGGAAGTTACATGGTCAAATCAAGATATTTAATGGATTTGGGATCTAAAGAGGAAGGTTTCATGTGAAACATATTTTGGATTAATAAACTCATGTTAAATTCAACTTATTCTTATGGTTAGAAACATAAGACATGATCCTTATAGTGGATAATATTATGAAAATAAGATTGACCATCCCTAGTAGGTGTGATTTATGTGAGTAATATTTTTAGATAGTCCGTCAGCTATTCTTGGAATACCCTTTTGTGGAAAAAATTCTAGACTATATTCTTCCACTTTTCAACATATATTGGATTAGACACAATTCAATGCTTGATCTAATAACCCAATGAGTGTTACCTTGGTCTTCTTTAGACCTCAAGATTATTTATAAGTTGACTCTCTCATATATCCTATGGTATTTTTGGAGGAAAAGAATGGTATAATATTTAATAATAAAAAGTGGAATTTATCCAAAGTGGGAGGGAGTATAGTTTAATCCATAAAGTAAAATTGGAAGGTTGTTAGGAAGTCCTCTTAGAATCCACCTTCAATATTTAAAATTGATATCATTTATAGTTGGAATTTAAATTTCTTAGAATATTAGCCACTGCTCATTAATTTTTTTTGATATAAATCAATTCAAATGGAAAATTCCACAAACATAATCATTTAAGTTGAAATTTGATGAGGAAGATAATGGGAACTTGGGAGAAATAAGAGGAGGTGGAGTCATTAAAAAATATGGGGGTGTTATGGTTTCATCCTATGTTGTTTTAATGGGTCATCACACTAGACATGTTGTTGAAGCCATAATGACCTTGTGGGGCATTTAAGTGGTGAAGGAACTAAAGATCAAGTCTATTATCATCGAAGCAAATTTACTAAACATTATAAATTACCTTAAGGTATATTATCTTCCTAGTTTTTCCATTTCTAATTTGATTAGGTATGCTCAAGTCTTAATGTCTAAATTTTAGGAGAGGAACATTATTCACACCTATAGGGAAGGAAATAATTATGTTGAAGGGATGGAAAATAGAGGAGTTTATAGCCAAATCTTTTTCATTTGGACTAGGGTGGTTATTTTGAATTCTACCTTCAACAACTTAGTTAATCAAGAAGCCATTAAATTTTTTTAATTGGGTTAGCCCATGGTTTCACTAATGAGGAAAGAATTCCCATATATTTGTCTATCATTATCCTTCACAAAATAACATCTCATCAATTTTTTCTAAGGGATATGATATAATATCACATTTATCATTACCTCTTTCATCAAATTAATCCCAAGCATGTGGGATCTCTTTGATGTATTTTTTTAGGGTGGTTGTCTTTTTAGGCTAAGTTGTTTTTAAAACACAATAATAAAGGATTGGCTCAAAGGCTCTATAGGAAAAGACTTTTTAAAACAACTAAAATGGGGGAGGGAGAGTGTGAGTAGTGATGGGGTTGTTAATCCTTCTCATTTAATCAACTAATTTTAGTTGATGCCATATCAAATGAGGGATAGTATTCAATGGAAATCATCAATAAGGTATAAATGATAATGACTAACAATTTTCAATCTATGGGAGTTGAAGATCATTTACTCCTTAATGTCTAATCTATTTATTTGAATTGAAATCTACACTATTGCTTGTAAAAGTAAACACACTTGTTAAATTGAAATTCTTGAAGAGAAACACACTTTGCTAAAATTGAAAATTCTTTTGAAAGTAACATAGTTCTAATCTATTTGTATAAATGCAAATTACAAAAAATTTAAACACACTTTTTAATCCAATTTTTTGAAATATAAGTTATAGAACACATAAACACACTTTTAATTTAAGTTGTTGAAATAGAAATTGTCATGAAAGAGAATGCATGAAATTAAAATATATGAAATTAATTTTATTCAAACACTCACATATACCTATAGGTTAAACATATAACACAATACTTTGCTTAAAGGAATGAATGATATAAATACATAACAATATAAACATATGAATACCATAGTAGATCCTACTTCCTTGGTTGATTGGGCCCTTACTCTCCCTTGGAATAGGATTAAAACAAAAATATATTTGTAGAAACTTCATGAAATCAATTTTTCAATACTTTTATAAAAAAAATTCTCTGAAAAACCTGATACTTATTGAAAACTATCTTAAATCTATACTATCATATACATTCTAACTTCATACTAACTCCTTTAACTCTCAACTATGAATGAGAAGGTTATTTATAATAATTTTTTTTTAAAAACTTATTGTTTGAGAGTAATAATTTAAAAAAAATCAGTTTAGAACTGATTTTTTAATCTTAACAACATAGCAAACCAGTTTTTAAATTGATTCTTATTCTAGGCTAACAACTTAACAATATAACAATTTTAGTTTTTTTTAAAAATCTATTTAGAGACTAATAACAATCCCCATTAAGGAGAAAATAATGGGAAATACTAAATTCAAAAATCCACCATTTTATAGTTTATTGAAGAGAATTTAGGTGCTTTGTTTTATTTCCAACAAATTCTTATTTTGTTAGAAATAATCAATCATAATCTTGACCAATTCAGTTTCCTCCAGTAATTTGATGTGTGAGATATTCATAGTATCTAAAATAATATAAATATCTTTCCTTATTTAGAAATACCTATTTATATAAATAATATAAATATATTTAATATAAATACTTTATGAAAATAAGTAGCAAACATATTTTTTACTTTCATGTTCCCATAGTTGCAAACCCTTATAGTTGCTAATTTTTAATGATGTCTATTTTTGGAAATTTCTATTTATAGAATTTTTATGTATAGAAATATTTTAAAACATGTCCCAAAACATTATTTCATTCATTATTTAGTCTTCTATGCCCCAAAATCAACTCTTTTCATCCTTAGATCTAGTTCTATGAAAAACTAGAGCTAGACTAATGGACTCTAGAGTTAGACTGATGGACTATGAAGCTAGACTAATGGATTCTAGATCTAGACTGATGGACTTCAGAGCTAGAGTTATACAACTAATGGTCCTATTAAATATTTTATAACTTTTGCATATGGACTCAGATCAAGATGATTCATTCTTTAAACTTGTCTATTTTTTAGAGGAATCTAAATATGTAATTATATTTAGGTTCAGGGATATTATTAATGTCTATTTTTAATATTTTATAGGACATTCCAAGCATATCCTTATACCTTCATAACCAAAACATTAAAAAAACCAACACAAAAATACAAGCCTTGTTTTTAATTCATGCAAAGTTATTTGTATGCCTTATCTAATCATGCATCAATAGTACATCTATCTCAAAAGCAAATTATGAAACTTGGATAGGATTTATATAGGGTTCTAAAGCTACTAAGGATATTTAGAACTACATAAATATTTATCTTGATTTGGTATTTGAGATCTTCAATCTTTTTTATCTGCATTAATGACTCATTTTAGCCTGCATATACAACATTTGACATCTATTTTCTAATAAATTTTCAAAAAATAACAACAGTGTAGACTAAAATAACTTTTAAATAATAAACTATATATATTCCTATATTTCATTCTAAAACAAGCATAAATTATTAAAATTACATCTAATTCTACTTTACAATATGATTTATACAATTGAAAATAGTGTCATTTGCTAATATAACAAGCAATTTTATGGCCTCATCATTCTCCCACACTTAAACTCATTCATTTCCTCATGCATGCTACTATTTTATTTATAAATTTAACTTTCTCAAAAATTTATTATAGCCATTTTCTTGGTAGAAATCAATCCACTTATCCAAAAGAAACATTTTCCATATTTTAGAACATTCATAGAATTGTTCCATTATGTTAGCCTATGATGGGATTTTGAGCAGTAGAAATGTATACCTTTTTTGTCCAATTTTTATGTGATAATTTTAACAATGATATTTTATTTATTTAAATATATCCTTAGTTGGGAATATTGGCTCCATTTTTTCAAGTAAAGAAATAAATATCTTTATCCCATTTATTATTACAAACCATATAAGATAAACTGAAAGATCTTGATGAACATTATTTTGATTCAAAAATGCATTCAAGTTTTTGAAAAGAATATTTTGAAATCAGCAATATATTCATTTGGGAAGATATTTCATTTACTAACTTTCAACTCTTTACTTCTCTTCTCTCCCACACTTAGACATATGCATGTCCTCATGCATGGAGAGATTTTTTTCTTTTTTTCTTTTATTTTTATCTACTCAATTTATTTCAAGTGTACCTATTTTTAATTAAAAAAATTATAATTATATTTAGAAAAAAAAATAGAATAAATCCCTTAGTAATACTCGTAGCTATCTTTTGATTCCTTCATGTTGATGTGGCCAAAGTTATTTGATGCTAAAAGAGAGTAAAGGTGAATTTAATTAGGTATAATTTTATTACTTATTTAGATAAAATAACCATTTTATAATTTTTAACTTTTCTTTCTTTTATTTTACTTTTGCCCTAAATCAGCCATTACCTAGTTTTATGATCAAGGTTATTTTATATAGTTTAGTGCCAGCCAACAAGTTGGTTTCCTAACCATGAATATTAACAATTCTCGAGGGTTTTCATTGTGAAACTTTTTTTTTTATTATTATTTTTCATTACATTTTTTACCTTTTTTACATTTCAAGAAATGATAACATGAAGATAAATTAGGAAGTGGTTGTTCAAATTCCTCTACAACACTCAAATTAACTAGACAATTGTTTTTACCCATAAATTTCTTCTTTTGTGAGATAAATTAACCAAAAATAAGCCTATTCATAAAATCATGAAGAAAATTCTCCCATTTTTCTTTAAAATATTTATATTTCAAGTGATATTGAATTTTCTCAATTATCACATGCATAGTACACCATCCATGTTATTTTCAAGGTCAAAACATCTTTTTGAAAGATAATTACCATTTATGATCAACAACATATTAATAATAAATATGTACATGTATCTCATTGGTCTTGAGTGTAACTCAAAATCTACTTCAATATAAATTAAGGAAAGACTATGCAATAATCAATTTATTTTTATAATGTTAAAAGAGTGAAAAAATATGATCAACAATACCTATATACTACACTAAAACATAATATGTTAGTTAAAAAATATCATAAAAAATGTTAACAAGTTGTCAAAGAATATGGGTTGTTTGAAAACCTTCCATTTGATATTTTTATATCATAATTTCACATGTTTACTAAGATTATTTGATTCAAGAATGCATAAAAATAGAAATTAAGAAATAATGGAACAACCTTTATTATGAATGGATATGACTCATGGATTAGTTAATTTATGAGTACTAAAATATTTATTATGAAATTAAGAACTACTTTAGATTGGTTCTATTATTATGGTTGATTTTGGGCATGTTCTTAATACAATCCTTGATTATGGATGGAATTCAAGAGGTGAATAAGTTATAATTTAATTATTATATACTAATTATTTTTAAAATTCTCATAACTAACATAATATTAATGGTGTGGTAGAGGCCACCATGAATGGGCTTAGTATTTTAGAAATTGGATGAGTGGTTGATGGAAATTATTTGAAAAATATTGAGATGATGGAGATATTTTTCCAAGTATGAAATACATATTTATATTTATATGATAACCAAAAACACATACCTGAAATTTACTGATTATGGTTTTCTTAACACTTTATTTCTTATTTTAGCATACATTATGTCTTTGTGTATGTTTTCCTTGTTTTTACAATCAACTTAAAATTAGTACTAAACATCTCAAAAACAAAATTTATTAAAATTTATTCTACTATTTTCTCTTGAAATATTTGTTCTAAAAGTTTATAAATTATTGCTCATCATTTGACCAACTATTTATGTTTAATATTTTTCTTGGTTGAACTATATTTTTTTTAATGAGTTTCATTAGGGATATTTTGGTAACTATTTACATATGTTTTTACAATTTATTGTTTAGGTATAGACATCTTTGGATCCAGAATAGACATCTCCAAAGCCAAAATGGTGATCTTTGAAGCTAATCAAGAAATTCTTAAAGATAGTTTGTCATATTTCATATAACTTGTGAATTCTTCCTCTATATATTAAATTTCCTATTTTTATTTGATTTTATCATTGGGAGGGATTCAAATTTAAATTTACTTATGATGTTTTGTGATGGTGAATGGAGAATGGTTAGTTAATGTTTTTGTTGAACACAACTAAACATTAATACAATCTATAGCATTGACTCCAATAGTTATTTCTTGTTTGGTTCCATAGATAAGGACTAATTTTATATTATTTTGGGTTTTTACTATTTATATAGGTAATTTATGCTATGTTACTTATTCAATTCCTAGAGGCTAGTTGGTAAGAGTAGGCATCAACACTGGTTGAGGTGGAAACCTTCTTTGTTTATTGAATTATTGTTGAGGTGCCCATTATTGATTTGTCCATGGTTACTAATTTAGATGTGAAACACATAATTTTTATGATGTCCAATATTTTGGATACAAATTTAGTGGTTCCAATATTTTTAGATGTTTTTTTTTGGCACATGGCATCATCTATGGATTAGAAAAATCTCTGAGAAAAAAGTGATTAGGATTTTGATTATAAGAAAAATTGTTCCCTTATCTTTCTATATAATCATATATTTTGTTTGTTTGGTAATTTTTTTCAATTTTTTCTTAATAACATTAATGAGGATGCAATTTTTTATGTCATGGTTATTTTCATCATAAATAACACACATATCTATCCTATCCAAAGGGTAGTCTTGGAGTCTATGTTTCAACCTACATTTTGGGCAATACATAGCTATAGGTTTATTAATATTGGCATAAAATTTTGATTTAAAACCATCTAATGTGGTTTTTAATTTAATTAAAATTTATATTTTAATATTTTACAACTCCTCCATTAGTTTTCCTACATCATTTCCTCCTTTTCCTATTTTTAGCTTCCTAATATTAGCCTTTATCATTGAATAGTTACTACATAGTTAAACAATTTCAATGAGAGTTAATTTATTTTCATATAATTTTCCCATTAGGTTTAAATACTATTAATAATCATCATCTAATATTTTTAATAAAACTATCTTATTGAGGTCTTCATTCAACTCATATCCACATCTTCTATAGAGAAAGAGGAATCATTCCAAATAATCTTCCATATTTTCATCTTCTTTTTGTTTTATATAAAAGGATTATTCATTTATATATCTTACCCTAAAATAGTAATGATATTTGTCATAAAATACATTTTACACTTCATCCCATGAATTAATGGAATCTATCTTCCAAACCATAAACTACCTCATAGATGAATCCTTAAGTGTAAAAGAAAATAATTTTAATTTTTGATTATTTGTTTTATAGTCATAGGCTTGACATAATACTTTGAACTCAAACATGAACTTGTCAGGATATTATATTGACATCCCCATAAAATTAGGTATTATTTATGGGAATATGTTCTTCATTGGAGAATTCTCATGTTGGTTTAGTAAAATAGGATAGGTAAAAGTTATTATTGGTTGAGATATGTTTTCCCTAGGACTATTTTATGAATTCAATATATTTCCTAGATTATCTCACATGTTTAACTTGTATTTTATTGAGTATTTTTAGGAATATATCTTTGTTTTAAATCTCCTATTCTATTCATAAACTTACTTAATTCATGGTAATTTTTTTAATCAACTATTATCTTATGATTTATACCTTACTAATACCTATAAAATCCTTGGTAGTGGTCCCAAAAATGGTAGGGTTGTAAATCCTTCTCATTTAATCAACTACATTTAGTTGATGTCATATAAAACTAAGTATCACATCCAATTAAAATCAACAATTAAGTATAAATAATAATGACTAAAAATTATTAATTTGGGGGGATTTGTGGATTGTTTACTCTTTAATGCCTAATATACTTGTTGATGAGTCTATTATATGGATCAATATAACCATGTAAATTTATGACATTCCCTACCAATCTCCCTTCTTGAAATGAATGTGATATGATTTTATGACTTATTTCTAGTCTAAATTAGATACTATGTACTTATATCTTAGTTAGGATATGATTCAATGTTACTTGATTTATCCATTATGTTTTAACCCATTACATGGTTATCCCTCTGTTTTACATGTACAGGATATATAACTTCATCATGATCAAATTTTATAGTTTTTAGCAAGTAATCAGAACCTTGGAAGTAATTTTAACACATGTTTGAGCCATCCAGTAAAGATCTAGAGTCCAATAATGAATCTTTGGAGTCTAATAGTGAAGCTCAAAAGTTTAATAGTGAAGCTCTAGATTACAATAATCAAGTTCCAAATTGCAATAGATGAGTTCCAAGTTAGTTTTGGAGTATATAATGTATGTTATATCATCATTCCAAGTCATACACAGATATTGTGGAAGTCAATTTATTGATCGTATAATAATATATACATCTTTTATATAATGGTCATAGCCTTTTCAAGGCACTTATGGGTCATTAAGATAATTACTCTAAATAGCATTCTATTTTTAGACATAATATGTGTAGTATGTTTTGAAATAACACCATTTTAATTATTATAGGTTTTCTAGTTGCTAGAATATAATTTGTTGTAAACATAAAGATATTGTAACTAGTTGGAGCATGAATGCTGTTACACCAATCTTTCCACCATTTCATCTTGAAATATGGAAAATGGTTATAACCTTTTTTTTTAAAATTTTTTTAAATAAGATAAGATTTTAGTTGTAGTATTTTTAGTCTATTAGTTTGTTTAAACATTAGTTGTAGTAATTTTTTATTACAAAAACATCTTACTACTATTTAGAAGATGTTATAAAGAGAGAAATTTTGAAATAAAGATAATATTAGTAGAAAACAAGAGAAATTAGTAAGAAAGGTTTCCAAATTGTAATATTTATTCCATAACTAATGAAGTTTTAAATGATTTTTAATGTATAAGAGAGTTTTAGATCCCATTCCAAAGGAGAGAAAGGGACCACTTGCCCAAGGAGGCATGATTATTACTTGGTATTTTCTTTTTTATTTATATTAATTATTGTTTAATTATTTTAAAGAAAGTTTATATTATAAGTGTGGATTATTTAACCTACAATATTTTCTCTTTGTGCATATTTATTTAAAGTTATTATTTACATATTTTTATAAAATTTTACCTTTCTAAAATCATTTCAATTAAAAGAAATTTTAAACTCAACACATAGATTAAATTGTGTTTTCATTGATAAGAAAAGTGTGTTCAAATACCAAGAAATTTCATTTATAAGAGTGGATTTATTTATAAACAAGTGTGTTTAATTTAGCATTTAAATTGTGTATTAGAATTTTTTCATTCCAATAAATTAGATATATTTCAATTGATTAGATTAGAACCTTAGAATTAGTTGATCCATAAGAAAACCCCTCAAAATCATAATTGTTAACAACTGATTGTGCAACATATTACATATAAGCATTGGATATTGGCCTTGTTTTTAATTAAATCAACCAAATTAGTTGGTTAAATGAATGGGTTAATGACACCAGTCATTTTTGGCACCATTACCAGAGACATTCTAGGTGTAAGTAAGGTGTAGATAAAAAGTTAAAATATAAAACAAATTCCCTAAAGATATATGAGCAAACCTATAGACTCATATGGAAAATTAATTATAAAAAAATATTATAAATATAACACAAGATATAAAATAAGATCACACTTAGAGAAAGTGGAAATTTTACAAGAAGAGATAAAAGGGTCTTTTAGAATTCTTGAATAATAAATATAATTATCCCCACTTGAACCTTGGGATATTTCTTTAGAAGTAAGTGCAACATTACAAATGAAATTAAGGCTAAAGAACATTTTAAACTAAATTAGTGATTCTTAGATAAGTAACCTCCTATCCACCTATAATAACTCACCACTTCCTAGGAGCACCCTTTAAAACATTTGTTATGAAGAAATGGGAGAAAATTTAAGAAATGTATTAACTCCTGATGGGAATGTAAAAAATAGGGATAATCCACCCATAAGGAACTTAACCTATTGAATTATACTATAATATGATGATAGAACTACCATGAATAATATTTACCCATCTATCCTACCCAACTTTAGAGGAAAATCTTTTGAAGATCATGATGAATTCCTCTTTGAATTCAAAGTCTTATATCAATCTTATGATTATAAAATTAATAGTTATAAGTTAAAATTGTAACCTTATAATCTCAAATAATTTTACATGAGATGGTTTATGGGCTTACAACCACACTCAATTGCATCATGGGATGACATGAAGACTGAATTCTTATATAAATACTAGGACTACTATAGAGGAAGAGATAAGAAAGAAGAATTTTGTAGGATAAGTCAAAATGAGGATGAAAACTTAGAAGTCTAAAAAATAGTTTTATTGAAAGGTATTGATGATGATGTAATATAATCCATGAAACTTATGGGGAAATGAGACATAAACAATCTTGATCTCAATGACATAGCTCAATTATATAGGAATTACTCAAGGACTAGAGAGAGTGTTAGAAAGATGAAAATAGGAAAGATTAGTATTGATGCAAGACAACTAATGGAAGAATTATCCAACCTCAAAACAAACACTTTACTAAAATTAAACACTATGCTAGATGGCCTACAAACCAAAGCTAATGTAACCACTAAGACACTAACCATGTATTTACCTAGATTTAAGTTAAAGCATGCCCTCTGATATTGCCCTTTGGAAAGAATTGATATGTATGGAATATGTGATGTAAATGATCATGATACCAAAAAATATTCACTCCTACCTATCCTAAACAATAAATTATAATAGAAAACCAACTAATAAAATATCTCAAATCCATACAAAGACATATAAAATAATTTTCTAACAGTCAAAATCATAACCATTTTAGTCTTAGAGCTCCTTCTAACCCATGGATGATGCCATGGGATGGATAGGCACATCCACATGCATGGGGACCTCTATCATTGGGTAAAAAAGAGTGGACACCATATCCATGGATGCCTTATCCCCACTAACAACCTTGGTTCCCCATCACACATTTAATTAGCAGATGAAGTTTACATAAATTCAAGTACTGGTGCCTCTTTGACCACTCAAATGCCAAAAATAGATTAAATGACTCAGCCTCAACTACCTATAAACTAATAATAAATCTAAAAAATAGAAAAGTAACTCTTGTCTATGGAATTGAGAAAGAAGTAACCTTTGGAGTTGGTGTCATAGACTATGGGAATGTATAAAAAATATTAGGTAAGACATTAAACAACCATCCAATCACCAAAACTAAAGTCCCAAATGGAAAAATAGGCCCTCTTATTAAACTAGACAAGGAAAAACCTAACAAAGAAAATAAATACCTAAAAAACCATTATGGTTCTTCTAATCATTCATTTTCCATAAAGGCTTTAAGAAACTAAAAATAAGAGTGATTCTGATCTAGTTCAATAGATGAGAAAATTAAACATTTAAATTCCACTACAACAAGTTATAAGAGATATCCCAAAACTCTATATAATCATTAGGTGTTTGTGCATAAAAAATCTAGGTAGGAAAAGACAATATCCTATAATTATATAAGTGGATGGTAAACTTGTTGATTTATTGGCAAGTAAACTCCTACCCAAATATGGGGATCTTGGAAGCCTTATTATTTATATAACTAGAGGAAGGAAGGAGATACCCAATGTACTTGAGGAGTTAGGAGCTACCATCAATTTTATGACAATATACACACTAAAATCCTTGTCCATTATAGGGTGAAACCTACTTCTAAAGTCTTATAAATGGTAGACTAGTCTATTGCCAAACTTGAAGGGATAATTGATAATTATTTACTATAGTGGAATCTTGTGAATATCCCATAGCTTTCATGACACTTTAGTCTAAGATAAAAAAAAACTAAGATATCCATTAATCATATAGAGAACTTAGTTATCCATATTTGCAATGTTAATATATTTTAGGTCAGGAGACATGACCATTTTAAATGGAATAAAATTAAAACAAATTTCTTTGTATCCACCTACAAAACCATCTATAGATATTTAAAACATCTATGATTTGATGAACTTGAGAAAAATGATAATAATATATCAACATTCGCCATGGTAATAATAAAATATCACATCAATGAGTTATAGGATGAACTAATGTGGAATTTTGAAGAGCCTAGTCTAGCTTTGAAGTTTGACAATCTAGATCTAGATTGTGTCACTCTAGCTCTAGAGTCTGATAATCTAGTTTTAGATTCAGATAGACTAGCTATAGATCATAACATTTTGGTTCTAGAGCCTATTAGGATAGATACATAGTCTATCACTATAGATCCAAATTATAAGACACTTTTCTCTAACATAAAACTAACTAGCGCAACCTCATATGATAACACATGTGACCATACACCCATTCAACATAGTATTGTAACATGGGCATAAGACATCCATGATACATTTTTAACACATTTTTATTTCCATTAGCAAATGTTATTTCACAAGGGGATAATTTAATTAATATGTCACCAATTTCTATATAATGTTACCACATCCCTACCTTTTAAACTCTTTGATGAGTGAATTTAGGTAGGTCATCAACATCTATCTAGAGACTATATAAATAACTATCAAACCTATAAAAATGTTAAATATAAATAGTTGGATGGATTAAAAATATTAAAATAATTTGTTTTATTTCTTGAGGAACCATAAAAAATCCTGTTGATATAATTACAATGACATAAAAGGCATCTACCCAAGTGTGTGCACTCATCACATATATACTAAAAACACTAGACATGTTAGACAACCTAAAATAAGAATCAACCAACACTAAGAGACATGGTTAAAGAGGATATAAAGAAGATATTGTATGTGGGATTCATTTACGCCATATCAAATAGTTAATGGGTCTCACCACTTGTGTTAGTGCCTAAAAATCTTAGAAAATTGAGAATATTTATAGACTACCAAGAATTAGATAAGGCCACCATGAGATATTACTTCCCCCTACCTTTTATAGAGAAATTATTATATAATATTGATAGGAATAAGTATATATTATTCTTATATGGGTTTAGCGGTTACAATCAAATAATGGAGCCCTAAAAGACTAGGACAAGATAACTTTTATACTCCCTTGGGGAAAATTTTCCTAGAGAGTGTTACCCTTTAGCCTCTATAATGCACTTGCCACCTTTCAAAGGGAAGCCTTAGCCATATTTTTTGCTATAAATAATGATTAGGTAGAGGTATACATGGATGAATTTATTATGCATGGTGGATATTTTGATGAAACTTTAGGTAACCTAGACAAAGTGTTAACCAAATGTGAGTAACAACAACTATCTTTAAGTCATTAAAAATGTTTAATTATGCTTGACAAATGAATTTTTATAAGACATCACATCTCAGATTATGGGATAAAAGTGAATCCTAATAATATTTAAGTCATTTTCAATATTCTTTCTCCTATAACTTAGATTGATATAAAAAATTTCTTGGGACATGTAGGATATTATAGATATTTTATAAAAGACTTCAGTAAAATAATTGCCCCTATGTTTTATTTGATTACCAAATATAGTGAGTTTCTATAGAGTGATAAATGCCACAAGTATTTTAATTAATAAATGAGAAACTAATTTATTCTCCAATTATGGTAGGTCCTAACTATGAGTATCCATTCCACATTCATACAAATGCTTTTAATAATGTTATGGGGGAATTCCTTGGACAAAAAGATGAAGGAAAAATGTATGTTAACTACTATATCAATAAGAATCTCACCCCCACTAAAATAAATTATACCACTACTAAAAAATAATTCCTAGATGTTATATATGCAATCAATAAATTTAGGAACTACATCACTGGATACAAGATCTTTGTTTACACAAATCACTCAACCATAAGATATTTAATGAAAAAACTAGTGCTAAGAGGTAGGATCATTAGATTGTTAATACTTTTATAGGAGTTTGGCATTATTATTATTGATAAACCTATGAAATATAATGTGTTTGTTGAATTTTTATAAAATTTGAATGTTTCAGGTGAAGAAGATCTAGTGGAAGACAACTTTCCTGATGAGAAATTGTTTATAATTTCAACACATTCACTATGGTTTATTGGCATGACAAACTACTTGGGCACAAGGAAGTTTTTTTGTAACTTTACTCATAAATACATTAAATTCTTAATTAGAGATAGTGATAATTTTATGCACCTTAACGGTGTTTTTTTAAAGTGTGGACCTGACCATGTGCTCCACAAGTGTGTAAGATAGGATGAGACTTATGGCATCATAAGGGATTATCATGATGAATCTGGTGGAAGCAATTATTCAGCCAAGATGATTGTCTATAAGATCATTGGGGATAGGTACTATTGGACTTCACCTCAAAATAATGTGAATACATATGTATGGAAATGTGATCCTTGATAAAGGATGAAAATCCCACATTATCTAAAGAAATGCCTTTCCATCCTAAATTGGTTCTAGGATATGTTAACCATTTTTACCTTAGGCTAAAATAGGTCAAACCCCTATAGTCATAATATTGTATAGGGCAATTTTTATAATGTCATAAGGCATGATTATAGTTTAATTTATGTCATTTCAAATGGAATTCTAGTCTTGGTCATGGTTTGGTTTAATCCTTGTGCCATTTGATATCTTAGGGGTCTTTTTAGGGTCATATATGTAAGTGGTAGGTATTCAAGGTGATAAATGTAGTTAGATCATGGAAAAAGTTTGCTTATGCCTCAATTAATTCATCCAAGATTTCAAAGATATACAAAAGTTTGGGAATAAGCCTTGTGAAGCCAGACCATCATTAGGATGTCACATAGAAACCAAAATGGAGTAGCTCACTTGTGTAATTTTTAAACATGCTCAAAAGTCCTCATGTGACCATCAGACCATGTACAATCAATGTTCTACATACCAATATCATTATCTACAAGTTTCAAATCTTGATGAGTCTTCCACCTCAAGATTCAGTCCCTCAAATTTTAGCTTGCAAAGTCTAAGGGGCCAAGCCATCTACGACATCATCCAAGAATGAATCTCTCTTATGATTTTATCTTCACTCAAGAAGTCTTCACAAGCCAAATGAATATATCATGAAGTATTTTTTCATGCTAGGAATATGCTCTAAAATTTTCAAGTCCACATGAGCTTTCTAGCTCAAGTTATAAGATTATAAAGATGGTCCTATAACATAAGATGTTCACACTAATTTCAAGTTTAATCTTGAGCAAAAGAAATTATTTTGAGACTAAATTTGATAGTCATGTGAATGTCAATGATGGTCATAAAAACATCATTTGATGAGAGTGTAGATGTCAAATTTAAGCTCATGAAATAACCATTGGTTTTCAAAGAATGGGTCCCAATAAATCTAATGTTCCATGTTGCATCATACATCTTGATCCAATGATACAAGATGAGTCAAATAGTCAAAGATATCTAGAGATTGACATGTGGCATAAGTGTTGAAGCTGACAAACTAATAGTGGATCTTGAAATCAAATGGGGAGCTACCATATGGTGTAAGCTTGGATAGAGATGACAAGTAAAGGGCAAGACTAATGACTTGTGGTCATTTATATTGATTGGGATCAATGGTGTGAGATGGTTCAATACATCAACAAGATGAGTTAGATATGGACATCTAGTTAAAATAAAGGTGAGCCTAGGACTTTTGATAGAAGTTGAGAAACCATTTTTGACCATGGAAAATAGGTATTGTAGGGTCATCAATCTATCATTAAATCTCAATCCAATGCCATGAAAAGAACACAATAATGTAGTCAGGTGATCAAGAACATATAGGGATGCTATTGAATCTTAATATGGACCTCTGGTTGAAATATTCAAGGGTGTAGTTTCATTTTATGATTATGTTCACTTTTTTTAAACAAGGGCCCATGCATATATAAATTATTGGTTCTGATAGTGATATAATAGATCTAGGTAGACTTAATAAGAACTAGGAATCAAGCAGAGTGTCATAATATAATTACTATAGGAAAAACAATAGTCTAAAATTGGTTTTTGGACTATAGTGGACCTATGAGCATGCGTAAAAGTTCAAGCAAGATCTATCTCAGACAAGAGCTAACATTCCAAAGGATGCAATGAGAACATACACTTAGACCCTAATGGTTTCATCCCTAGGACTAATTGCATGAAAATGACCCTTTTCCCCACTTTTACACACCATGACAAACTAGTTAGGAGTAGTTTAGAAATAAGACTAAATTTTAATAGATGGATCCAATTGTTTTAACTGCATTGATGCCAAAACTTAGTTCATAACCACTTGATCTCATTATTAAAATTAAATTGAGCATTAATGAAGGAATAATGAACTATTGAAACTTCTTGAGATGATGTGGATCAATTATAATGTTTGAATGAGTATATTTTTTGAAGCAGTTATAATTATGGTTCAAATGAAGTTGGACTCATTTTTATTCCCTTTTAGACTTCTCTTTTCCCCCTTTTCTCTAAAATGTTATAAGTAGCTACCATTTTGGATTTTGTAAATGGTTCTACCATATGTATGACAAAGCCCTACTAGAATGATGTCATATTTTACCTTTAAACATTAATTCAAATATGATTTTTATGTTCTTAAACAATTGTTTTAGTGTGCAAGTGATTTATGGTGATGCAAAGTGATAATTCTCTATCCTTTCTTCCCTTATCATTTCATGTTTGTGCAAGAGTTCCTATTTTAATAGTTCATATGAAGTGTTATCAAGTGGATGATTCTATCTTTTAAGTGTAAAATAAACCTTAATGTATTCAACTAGCCTATGGTTCATTTACCTTAGATAGTTCTCATCCATTCTACCTCCATATTGAAATACTCATGTTAGAATCCATATAACTTGGAAGTTGATTTGTGTGCCTTTTTATTGGTGAGTGAAAGTATTATGGTCATATGTAAGACATCTCACTTCATCACCCCCTTAGATTAGGTTCATTTCATGAAACTTCTAAATATTTTCCCCATAAGTGATTAGTTAAGAAGGTTTTAGCATTTTAAGATATATTCAGGGAGCTAGCCCTTAAATCTAAATGTTCATTTCCAATATAGGTACACCCACATACCTATAAATGTTCCCATGTTACCTAAATATATAAGAAGCTTGAACAACCTATTTTAGGGTGCAATATTTGGTGACAATAGTTCTGGCATGCCTGGTGGGACCCATTATCTTTAAGATAACTTGTCAATGTGAATGTGGGTCTTGACAAACATCAGATCTAAATTGGTGTGCTACTCAACATTTGGTGACTCATTCAAGGTAAATTGGGTTTTAATCCATTATTTTGGTATAAACTTGCCTTCATAATTCATGGTCCTCATTAGGTCATCCTTTAATAGAACATCCAATCCTATTAAACTAGCCATTCAGCCTAAAATTCCTCTTGAAATTTAGTATCCATAGCCTAATATACCATTTGAAAAATAAGTAGATTTTTCTAGGGAGGAAGAGATTGAAGAGTTTAATGAAGTTGAATATATTAAAGAATAAGACATGTCAAGACCTCATGCTTTCCCTACCTTTAATACTGACAATCTAATCCAACTTCACACATATGATGTCATTCCTCCTAATGCCACGAAAGGGTTGCCCACATTCAATGGTGAGAGTCTTGTCACACCTAGTGAACACATTAGAGATTTTTATAACTTTTAGAGTTTACAAAATATTGTTCAAGAGAAATTTTCCATTAGAATTATTTCCATGTCCCTTAAAGGGAAGGTTCTTAATTGGTATAGGACTATAGAAGGTGGATGCATCATAACATGGGATGAGTTTGGAGTGTTGTTGACTTTTAGATTTGGGAATGAAAGTGACCATGCTTCTCTCATACATCAAATTGACATGATAAAAAAGGGACCTAAAGAAATAATGCATGACTTAAATGAAAGGTTTCAGAAGACTTGGCATATATTTCTTCTTCCCATGAGACCACCTACTAGCTTTATGTTCCCTACTTACTTGAAATCCATTAGGACTAAAATTGTTGTCATGCTTCAACCCATCGGGGGTTCCACCCTCCTTGAATAATATGAGCTTGCTATCAAAGATAAAAATAATCTCATCCAAGCTGGAAGATTTCCACCTAAAGTGTTTATGCCTCCATTGTCTCATGCTTATACCAATTCTCCATATGTGTCTTAAACTCCTAATGTCAATACCAAGCCTAAAGCTAATCCTAAGAAGGCAAATAATGTGAAGGACAAAGATGTATATATTCAATAGTTGGAAGCTAGGATTGGAAGAGGTAATATATAGCAAGGTGCCTATTAGAATCCCTACCCCCATTAGATATAGTATGTTAAACAATATGGAAAAGGAAAAGGCCAATGGTAGCCTAATCCCAATAGACCTACCAATTTATATAGTCCTAACTCTACCACCAATGCAAGGGAAATGGTACCAGTTCATAATAATTTTGTGTAGGGAGAAGATTGGTAGCAAGACAAATTCATGGATTTTAATGAGAATGGATATCAAGATTTGGGGGTCTAAGGAGTAGTTAATCCTCTCCTATCAAATGAGGATGAGGTGATGATGTAAGTTAATAAGGGTTGGCAACCTCAAGGAGAGATCTTCACCAATTTTCTGGTTGAAGACACTTTTGTGCTAAATCAAGGAACCTCTATCATAGACAATAGAAGGGCCAAGAGGAAACCTATAAGAGTTGGTAGTATGATTCCCATAGGCTTGTCTAATCCTCATACAAGGTAATAAGACATAGTTTCAAATGTGATAGTCCCAAAAACTTCCACATCTCCATCAAGTCAAAATATGGTAAGGTCTACTCCTATTCCTCAAGTTTCAAGTAATTATCTGACTAAAATATCCAAAGATAAAGTAGGTATGGATTATTTAAACACTATGGATTCTTTTAATAACAATAAAACATCTATTTCACTTTTAGATGTTCTTCATATGCTTGGTCAAAAAGAACTCTTGTAAAAGTAGTTATATGTTATCCCTTCTAGTGTCTCACCCTCAAATTAAAGTCATGGCCATGTTTCTCTTGAAAATTATCATATTACCATTGTTGAACCACCCACTACGGCTAATAAACCTCCACCATTTTACCAACCCTCAAAATAAGTGACAAATTGGTACATAATTGCATAGTCGATATTGGGTCATCCACTTATGTCATGCCCAAAGTTATAGCTGACAAGATAGGCATGAATATGAGCCACATGAAAAATGGGTCCTTCAATTAGATGGTAGTTTAAGATAGTGGGATTGATAAAAGTCTCAAAGGTTTTCTTGCATGATTTCCCTACTCTTCCTATCTTGCAAGACATAGTTGTGGTTGATCTCCTAGCCCACTGTACAATTTATCTATCAAGGGACTTCACAACCAAGATAGGTGGATACCTCTCAAATGAATTTTATTTATTAGAATTTATAATAAGGTACAGGACTAAGGTGATAATTAGGACACAACCCATTATAATGTTTCAAATTGAGTCTTATATTGAGATAAGTTCTAATCTAAAATGTGTGGCCTATGAAAAAAAGGACTTTATTGTAGATGATGTCACTTCTTCTAATATTGAGGGTATTTTAGATTTATTTCTTGATGAATATGGAATTCATACTTATGAGAATGATCCCCATGATTTTATGGAGGAAATTGATTTAAGAGTGCATTATATACATGAAGAAGGAGTACTAACACCTCTATTTGCCAAGGAAGAGGGTGAAGATGAAATGGCTATTGAAGATGACACTCATGAGGTGATTTAAAATGACTTATGTCAAAATTTTGATTTCATATGTCATGAGTTTTATTAGATTAGTATGGTTGTTCCTGCTCCTAAGAAGTCTACATATAATTTGGATAATTAATCTAACAAACATGTTGATGATTATCTCAATAAGCATGGAGAAAGGTCTCATGTTGTGAATGAAGAGGAAGTATGGAAAAATACCAATGCTAGATGCAAAGATTTTGACAAGTTGGGTAAGTTTCTTCCTTCTCTAAAATATTATGTATCTGATGATGAGTTTGTTGATGAGTCTAATAAGTAGGATAATGTCGACAATTATTCCATCAAACATAAAAATGAAGGTCACTCTACTGATCAAAAATATTCTATCATAAATAAATTTGATGATGTTATTGTCTAAGATATTGTAGACATGGAAAGTGAGGGTAAGGTGGAAGTTATTTCACCTCAATAAAATTCAAGAGACCCACCTAATAATGATCCATATCCAAAGGTATTAGCTCATGAAGAAGAAGAGTTTAATGCTTCCAAACATCAAGTACAATCTGTTAAAGAAAAAAGCAAGGCTGAGAGGACTATCATATTTTTAGAATTGTATATTAAGGGCCAATTACTTGAGAAGGTGGACAAAAAAATTTCCTTAGAGGAAAATTACCAATATTGGGTGGACTATGAAAATCTCCTTGATGATCTTGAATAACTTACAGTCGAGAAAAAACCCAACCTTATAAAGGAAACTATGGAAACCAAATAGGAAAGCCTTGTTTAGCCACCATTGGGGGTCATAGATGAGGAAACATATGAAAAATTTGAGGTTTTTTGGGTGAAATAAGAGTTTATTTCCATAGCTAGCCTATTTGGAGTTGTTTGGTTCTTAGTGAGTATTGTGCCAATGAAGTTGGAAAACACCATGAAGAAAATGGAGGCATCAATGTCAAACATCAAAAGGATACATGTCTCATTCAGCCCTTCATGTCATAAAGCAAGGGATTTTTAAAACTTCCCATTTGATCTTAGAGGAAGTTTTCATCTCAGGTTAGTTAGTACTTGAGTTAGGTTGTTTAGGTGTGTGTTTCCTTTCTTGTTGTGTTGTGTTCCAATAAGTTCTCTTGAAGCACAAGAGTGTTTTTACTTAGTTCTTATCTTGTGTGTTTTTTATTATTTGTCTTTCCTTGTGTTTTGTGTGTTGTTAAAGGTATTTTATATGTCAAACTTATTGAACATGTGACTCCATATCCTAGTGGACAAGATTAGGCAACTGGTCATGGTATAGAAAGCATGCCACCCTTGGGAAACCGCCAAGAATGTTGACCATTTTTATCTCAGGCCAAAATGGGTCAACTCCCTATAGTCAAAATATTGTATAGAGAACTTTTTATAATGCCATAGGGCATGATTATAATTTAATTAATGTCATTCCATATGCCATTATAGTCTTGGTCATGGTTTGGTTCAATCCTTGTGCCATTTTATATCTTAGGGGTCATTTTAGGGTCATATATGCAAGTGTTAGGTCTTCATGGTGATCAATGTACTTAGATCATAGAACATGTTTTCTTATGCCTCAAATAATTCATCTAAGATTTCAAAGAGCTATAAAATTTTAGGAACAAGCCTTGTGAATCTAGACTATCATCAGGATATCACATGGAAACCAAAATGGAATAGATCACTTGTATAATTTTTAAACATGCTCAAAAGGACTCACATGACCATCAGGCCATGTGAGATTAATGTTCTATATTCCATGATCATGTTCTACAAATTTCATATCTCGATGAGCCTTTCATCTTGATATCTAAGCCCTCAAATTTTAGCTTTTTGAGTTTTTGGGGCCAAGCCATCCAGGATGTCATATATGAATGAACAAACTAATTCTTTTATTCATTTTTTATCTTCACTTAAGAAGCCCCTATAAGCCAAAGGATTGTATCATTGGGTATTTCTTCATGTTGGGAACATATTCTAAGAGTTCAATTCCATGCAATCTTTCTGGCTCAAGTTATAAGATTCTAAAGATGGACTTACAACATAAGACATTCATGCTAACATCAATTTTAATATTAAACAAAACAAATCCTTTTGAGATTAAATTTTATGGTCACACAAATGTCAATGATGGTCATGCAAACATCATTTGATAAGAGTGTGGACTTCAAATTTAAGCTCATGAAATAGTTGTTGGTTTTCAAATAGTGCATCCTAATAGATCTAATGGTTTATGTTACATCATACATCTTGATCCAACAATATGAAATGAGTCAAACAATTAAATATATTGAGAGATTGACACATGGAATAAGCACTGATGTTGACAAACTGACAATAGATCTTGAAATCAAATATGGGGCTTCCACATAGCATAATCTTGGATAGAGTTGATAAGTCAAGAGTAAGATCAGGTCTCATGATCATTCTTATCGAGCAAGATCAATAGTGCAAGATGGGTCAATATGTCAACAAGTTGAGTTAGATATTTATAGCCAATTAAAATAGAAAGGATACCAAGACTTTTGATGGAAGTTGATAAACCATTTTCAAATAAGTCAAGTGGGTATTATAGGGTCATTTATCTACCATTGAAGCTCAGTCAAAATCCATGAAAATAACATAATTATGTAGTTAGGTGATCAAAAATGTAGGGATGTCATTTAAGCTTAATATGGACCTTTGGTTGAAAGATTTGAGGGTGCAGTGTCATTTTATGATTGTGTTCACTTTATTCAAATAAGGGCCTATGAAAATATAAATTCTTGATTCTGGCAATGATATAATGAATCTATATGGATTTAATAAGAACTAAGTATCAAGCAAAGTGTCATAATACAATGACTATAGGAAAACCAATAGTCTGAAATTGGTTTTCTAACTATAGTGGACCTATGAGAATGGGGAGAAGTTTGAGCATGATCTAGCTTGGAAAAGAGTTAGCATTCTAAAGGATGCCACGAGGGCATACATGTAGACCCCAATGGTTTCATCTCTAGGACTAACTGCATGAAAAGTACCCTTCTCCCCACTTTTTCATGCCATGACAAACTAGTTAGGAGTAGTTTAGCAACAAGAAAAAATTCTAATAGATGGATCCTATTGTTGTAACTACATTGATGCCAAAACTTAGCTCAAAACCACTTTACCCCATCATTGTAATCATATGGAGAATCAGTGAAGGAATAATGAACTATTACCACTTCTTGAGATTACCTATATCAAATAGAAGGCTTGAATGAGCATATTTGCATTAGTTATAACTACGGTTCAAACAAATTTAGACTCATTTTGATTCCCATTTGGAGTTCCCTTTGTCCCCTTATTTCTAAAATTTTATAAGTAGCTACCATTTTGGATTTTGTAAATAGTTCCACTCCATGTATGGTGGAGTCCTACTGGAATGATATCATACTTTATCTTTGAATAGTTGTCTAAGTATGCAAGTGATGTATGGTGATGCAAAGTGATAATTCTCTATCATTTCTTCCCTTATCCTTTCATTTTTGTTCAAGATTTCTCATTCTAACAAGTCATATGAAGTGTTTTAAAGTGTATGAGTCTATCTTCTAAGTGTATAATGAGCTTTAGTGTCTGCAACTAGCCTACAACTCACTTATCTTGTATAACTATCATGCATACTACCTCCATATTTAAATACTCATGTTATAATCCATATGAATTTAAATTTAGTTTGTGTGCCTTTTTCTTAGTGTAGGAAAGTAGGATGGTCATATGGAAGACATCTTGGTGCATTACACCCTTAGATTAGGTTCATTCCATGCAATTTCTAACTCTTTTCCCCATAAGTGATTAGTTAAGTAGGTGTGAGCATTTCAATATACATTCAGGGATCTATCCCTTAGATCTAGAGGTTCATTTCCAATATAGGTACACCCACATACCTAGAAATGTTCCCATGTTGCCCAAATTTGGAAGAGGATTGAACAACCTCTTTTAGGGTACAATATTTGGTGACAACATGACCTTTTAATAAATAGGGACTAGATATTTTTGGTCCTATTGACCTTAAATCTCAAGAGAAGGAATACCTACTTGAATTCATATATTATGCCATTAAATGGACAAATATGTAAGCTCTCTCATTTGTAAGAGAAGAGCTAGGTGCTAATTTTTTGTATTATAGAATTATATAATAGTTTGGAGTACAAAGAGCCATTACATATAACAAAGGTCCTCAATTCATGTATAATATGATCAAAACCTTAATATAGGAATACCAAATCAGTCACCAAATATCATTTCCATATCATCCATAGGCCAATGGATAGGCTGAAGTTACCAGTAAAGAGTTAGAGAACACCTTGACTAAGATAGTCAGTATCAACAGAAAAGATTGGGTAAACAAACTACTTGAAGAAGTATGGGCTTACAATATTACATGAAAATCCACCATAAGTTTCTCACCTTATGAATTTTTTTTTGTAAAGAAGCCTCTACTCCACATAAAATTTGTTTTGTAGACTTTGAGAACAATAACAAAAGTGGGCATAGATCTTGATGAAACACAAGGAGATAATTATTTAGCTCAATGAATTAGATGAAATGAGAATAGATGCACTACAATAGACATAACTTGTAAAACATCAAGGGAAGTAGTGGCATGAAACCCATATCAAGGATATATGATTTAAATAAGGAGATTTGGATTTGTTATTTGATTATAAGTTTTAACACTTAAAGGGAAGATGGAAAAAATAAAACACTCTTAGTTAATGTGCATAGACTAAAACTCTATCAATATCCAACAATCAAGGAGGAAATTTTTATTAAAATTTAGTCTCAAGATAACTTTGGATATAGGGAAGAACCTTGTTCTTCTATCACAATCAAAGAATGAGGACTAAATCCTAGTGAAGGGAGGATTTAAAACTAGAAATGGTGGTCCTCCTCCTAATAAAGGGAAAGGATTGAAAACAAAAAATGACAATCCTTCTCCCAAAAAAATTGAAAAGTAAAAAAATGTAACACACACACACATAAACAAACAAACAAATAAAATAAAATAAAATAAAATAAAATAAAATGGGAAGTTGAAAACTAGTGATGCCATCTTCTCAAAGGAATAAAATAATAAATTTGGTTTTTCTACTATGTTGTATATGCTCCTAAATTAACTAATGTGGTCTAATCATTGCAGGACAAGTGGTAGCCTATGGAACAGAGGTAACATCACAACAAATTGAGGTATATTATAATTTATTTTCTATGTATAGGTTTATATTTTAGTTATTAACTGTCATATTTATCCATCCTTGACGGAAGATTGTCTAAAAATGGAAGGTGTCCTAAAAATAAGGAGTATGAAAGAAAAGGAAATTTCAAAAGTGAAAAGTATATTTTCCAAGGTAAGGTACGATGTACAAAAAGGATATAATTTTCCAAAAAGGAGGCATGATGTCATCCTTATGACATAATGGGCAATCATGAGAGAATAAAGTATAAGTATAAATTATGGATGTTATCCATTTAATTCACTTGAAGGAATGATTGGGGGGTTTGATGGCACACCTAGTGTATGGAAAGGAAAAAGGGACACGTTGAAAATAATTTCCAAATCACCATATACATATTTATTGACCACTTTATCTCCAATGGTCATATCTTATCAAACTCTAGACATATCTCGAAGCTATGAGAAATTATGAAAACATTCTATAACAATTTTTCCATAATTATTTAAACTCACTCCAATATAGTAAACATATTATCCTGAAATTAATTTTACCTCTCCCTTTCTACTAGCTTCATTGTAACCTTACTCTTGCATTAATCCAAGCTCTACCACATTTAGAAATAGGTCAAAAGAATAAATTCAATCTAGAGTTCACATATTCACTATTAGATGATGGGGTAGTTGATTCCATTTTTTAAGAGCTAGGATGGTTGGAATTATTACAATTTTTTTAAGGATATGATGAATGGATAGCCAAGGAATTCATCTCTAATATCTAGGATGACCACACCATAGTGAAAGGTATTCAAATTCAAGTAACTAGAAAGGTGATTAGTGAACTCTTAAGCATTATAGATGGATTAAAATTTATAGTAAGGTATTGCCTTAAATGACCTCATTAAAATATTCCATGAGGAAGGGGATTCAATTTTAGATTTAATTATCAACCCTCAAAGAGTTTCCAAAGGGATCAAAAGAGAAATTTTAGCTAAAACTTAGAGGAAAACTACCTTTTTGGTTATCAAGTACCTAACTTCTAATGGAAAGTATGGGTATCTAATCTATGATGCCATGATAATTATC
The DNA here is from genome assembly GCA_037957365.1 of Torreya grandis. Lineage (NCBI taxonomy): Eukaryota > Viridiplantae > Streptophyta > Pinopsida > Cupressales > Taxaceae > Torreya > Torreya grandis. Next base: position 164,056 of record JARHVA010007399.1, read on the forward strand.
ATATACCTGACACAAGGTCCACATTAACTATAAAATAAGATGAATTTTCCCTTGTTTTTAATAGGAGCTATCCAAGTTATGCCATTAAAGAATATAAGAGAAATGAATTCCATTAGGCACCATGGGATAATTTATCTCATGTGTAAAAATCATTTTATAAAGTAACAAGATGGAGAAGATAATTATGAAGAATTATTTAAGAATAAGTTGAAAATCATATTAAGCCAAAGATAAGATCTTTTTATGTATCCCAAAAACTATCTAGCAAAAAAGAGGGGACTTTCATAGAAGAACCATCTCCAGAGATAGTGAATAAAAGGAAACTAAAAATATGGGTTTCAAAAGTAAGATTTGAATTCACTTTAAATCTAGGCACTACTTATAAACTAGTATATATATTTGAGTAAGATAGATTAGCTCTATAGGTTGCTTCACCTATGATTCTAAGAAGACATTCCAGAAGAAGGGCTTGACAATAATAACCTAGACAAATTCATCCATAGAGAATAAGAAGGTTGATCTTATAGGTAGATGAAGATCAAGAAATGGATGGTAATAATATTTTGGAAAATATAAGTTAGGAACCTTCTATGGATATTCCAAGTGTTGAAGTGGAACCTACAGATGAGGAAATTGTATAAGAAGTTAGACATGAAGAAATTAGAGGAGAACCTACAATAGGAGTTGAAGAGATAGCCACCATGGTAGAATAATTTGATAAAGATGAAGTATAATATCCTCCACCTTCATCTCCTCCACCATATTCATCACAAACACCACTTGATAGAATAAAATACCCAATGTAAGAAGAAGTTTACTCTTCCATTCATAATGAAGAGAAAAAATTTCACCAAGCCCTTCTCCTTTCAAAAGCTTAAGCAACCATCAAGTAACAAGAAGAAAATATTGCCTTCCTTAAAATGAAATTAAAATGTAGGGACAATATTATTTTATTTTTGTAAACATAATTAGAATAAGTAAATAATAAAACTTTAAATAGAGATAATAAGATAGTATTGCTGAAATAAAAAGCATTTGAGCCTAAAATTCAAGTAGACCAAGGGGTCCAAATGTAGTTATATTCTAAAAAAATTATGTCCATTTGGGATGAAACTTACCAAGAGTTAAGGAGGATCAAAGCAGAAAATAATAAATTAAAGGTAGATCTTTAAGAGTCAAAGAAAAAAAGAAAAATTAGATTTTGCCCTTCAAATAGCTTGTGAAATAGGAGAAAAAAATTGGCATGTAGATAAAATTCATTTGCATATAGAATTTTTATCAAATATAAATTTCATAGATGGTAATTATTAAGGATATCTTGTGGTCTGTCCCATGACCTTGAAAATGAAAAATAGTTGATGTAGACCTATATGACTAGCACTCAAGTGTATAAAAGCCTCCTATGTGAATTATATTTATGCAATTATCTTTCAATACATATGTATGTTTATATGATTAACCTCTTTATGGGATAATATTAGCTCAAACCTTTCAATTTTACTCTATATATTTATATTACATGGGGTGAGAGGACTAAAAATATTTTTAATCAACAAAAATAGTAAGACTCTACATGAGACCCCAATTTCCTACATGGGGTACATTTGTTATAGAATTTTTAGTTGTTTTTCACCATAGATACCTTAAGGAAAACTTATTAATAATATTACATAAAAGTATCATGTATTGAAGCATCTAAATGCATTTTTTTGAAGCATTGGTAGCCTATAACAAATAATGGGATACATTGGACATTACTTTGAATAGAATGGAATTAATATCCCCCACCAATTTTTGTTGGATTCTCCAAAGAGTTTAGGCCATTTCTAAATTAATTCACTAGATCAATTAGATAAGGGGCCAACAATGGTTTGGTATAAGGATCATACACCCTCTCATTATCACTCCTATGTCACCTTGGGAAAACACATCAAATCAGACCCCTGAGTAGTTTGAAATATAGAGAACATTAGCTCTAATGTATATGGGATTCACTATTCAATATACAAAATATTAGACCACCTATATGGATATCTATGATCTTAGTCAAAGATTGGAAAGCAAGGTTATTTACAATAAACAAGGAGGATAATATCTTGTAAGAGGAGTTGCAATAAATAAAGTGTGGGGGAAATGATGAGTCCATTATATGGATCATTATAACCAAGTAATAACCATGTCATTCCCTATTAATATCCCTTATTTAAATGGATGTGATATTCATTTATGGCTTATTCCTAGTCTAAAGTAGAGAATAGGTACTTGTATCTTAGTTAGCATGTGTGACTCAGTGTTACTTTATTTAGCCACTATGTTCTAACTCTTTACATGGGTATCCCTCAATTTTACATGCACAGGATATATGAATGCATCATGATCAAATGTTATAGTTTTTGGAAAGTAATCAAACCCTTGTAAGTGAGTTAAGAACATGTTAGAGTCATCTAAATAAGTTATATATTCTAATAATGAAGCTCTAGAGTCTAATAGCTAAACTCCAAAGTTCAACAATGAAGCTTTGGAGTACAACAATCAATCTCTAAACTACAATAGAAGAGTTCTAGGTGAGTTTCAAAGTATAAAAGTAACATTCTAGCATCATTCCAAGTCATGCATAAAACTTGTGGAAGGTAATTTGTTGATCATATAATAATATATACATCTTTTATATAATGGTCATATCCTTTCCAAGGCACTTATGGGTTGTTGAGACACTTACCCTATATAGCAATCTATTTTTAGACATGATACATGTAGTATATTTTGAAAGAATACCATTATAAGTATTATATATTTTTTGGTTACTAGAATATAGTTTTTTTAAACCATAAAGATATTGTAATTGGTTGGAGTGTGAATGTTTTTATGCCATCCTTTCCACCATTTCATCTTGAAACATGGAAAATGGTTGTAACCTTTTTTGTATTTTTCAAATAAGACAAGATTATAAGTATAGTCTTATTAGTCTGTTAGTTTGTTTAAACAAACATTTCAATAATGTTATATTATAACAATTGGAAGATGTTATAAAGAGACAAGTTTTGAAAGAAAGAGAATTTTAGTAGAAAACAAGAGAAATTATTAAGATATTATTATAATCTTTATTATAGAATTAATGAAACTTTGAATGTTTCTAAACATATAAGAGTGTTTTATATCTTGTGCCAAGGGAGAGTAATGTCCCACTCACCCAAGGAGGCAACATTCTTATTGGGTATTTTTCCTTTATATTTATATTAATTGTTGTTTAATTATTTTAAATAATGTCTAAATAATAAGCATGAATTTTTTAACCTGTAGGTATTTATCCTTATGAATGTTTAATTCAAGTTATTTTGTATATACTTTTCCAACATTTTACCTTTATAAAATCATTTCAATTAAAATCAAGTTTAAATTTAGCACATTTATTATAGTATGTTTTCATTGATAAGAGAATTATGTTCAAATACCAAGAAATTTCCATTACAATAAGAGTGTGCTTATTTATAATCAAGTGTATTTTATTTAGGATTTCAATTTTTTATTAAAATGTTTTCATTCCAATCAATTAGATATATTTCAATAGATTAGATTATAACCTTATAATTATTTGATAAACAAGAAAACCCCCCAAAAACATAATTATTAGCAACTAATTACATAACTTAGTAAATATAACCATTTGACACTGACCCTGGTTTTAATTATATAAACCAAATGAGTTGATTAAATGAATGGGTCAATGAAACAATTGACTTGATTGAATTGAAATCTACTATATTGCTCATAAAACTAAACACACTTATTGAATTGAAATGATTGAAGAGAAACACACTTATATGAAATTGAAAATGCTTTTGAAAGAAACACACTTTTAATCTATTTGTAGAAATGTAAATTATAGAAAACATAAACACACCTTTTAATTTAAATTATTGAAATTTAAATTAAAAAAAATGTAAACACACTTTTAATCTAAGTTACTGAAATATAAATTTTTGTGAAAGAGATATGCATGAAATTAAAATGGTTGAAAGTAATTTTGATTGAAAAAATCACATATACTTGCAAGGTAAACATATAACACAAAAATTTTCATAAAGGAATGAATGATAAAAATATAAACACCATAATAGATCATACTTCCTTGGTTGATTGAGCCCTTGATCTCCCTTGTAATATGATTAAAACAACACTAGCTTTATATAAGCTTTTCCTGAAATAAATTATTAATTAATTGTATAAATGCTTATAATATGAAAAATCTTGATATCTATTGAAAACTATCTTTAATTCATTATATCATCCACTTTATAACTTCATACTAATTCTTATAACTCTCAACTATGAAAGAGAAGGTTGTATTTATAATACAACTTCTTCAACTACTTATTGTTTGAGAGTAAAAACTTTAAAAAATAATTTTAGAACTGATTTTCTAATCTTAACAACATAACAAATTAGTTTTGAGATTGATTCTTATTCTAGGCTAATAACCTAACAATATACAAATTTTAATATTTTACATATTTGGAGAATAGCAACAATCCCCATTAAGGATAAAATAGTGGAAAATTCTAAATTCACAAATCCAATATTTTATAATTTATTGGAGAGAATTTAGGTGCTTTGTTTTTTTTCCAAGAACTTCTAATTTTGTTGGATTGAATTGATCACAATCTTGGCCAATTATGTTTCCTCCAACAACTTGATGTGTAGATATTCATAGTAACTGAAATACTATAAATATATTTCCTTCTTTAAAAATACCATTTTTTTATAAATAATATAAATATATTTCATATTAACACTTTATAAAATTAGGTGGCAATGATTTATTTTACTCTCATGTTCTTATAGTTTCAGACCCTTGTACTTGCTGATTTTTTATGATGTTTATTTATGAAAGTTTCCATTTATAGAATTTTTATATATAGAAATTTTTTAAAGCATGTCCAAAAACATACTCTCATTTATTATTTAGTCTTCTATACTCCAAAATCAATTATTTTCATCCTTAGATCTAATTCTATGTAAATTTAGATCTAGATTGATGGAATCTAAACCTAGACTGATGGAATCCAAAGCTAGACTGATGGACTCTAAAGCCAAACTAATGAAACTTTAGAGCCAGATGAAATGATTGTAATTTTTTCATATAAACTTAGATCAAGTTATTTTTTTTAAATTTCTATTTTTTTGAGAGGAATATAAATATGAAATTAGATTTAGGTTTAGGGATATTATTGATGACTATTTTTATCTATTCTCTAGAATTTGTTAATTACGTCCTTACAACTTCATAAACCAAACATTAAAAAAACCAACACAAAAACACAAGACATATTTTTAGTCGATACAAAGTTATTTATATGCCTTATCTGATCATGTATCAATAGTACATCCATCTCAAAATTAACTGAAGTAAATTGGATATGCTTTATTTTATATTTTGAAGTTGTTAATGCCTTGATGTGTATCACAAGTGCCTAGAGTGTTTAAGAAACACTTCTAATTTTATAATTCCTAAGAACTCAATGCATGGATTACATGTTTTGATAATCCCATTATCTTTGATGGAATAGAGGCAGAACAAGTAGACTATTTCACCATATTTATAATGTTTGGTGGTTCCGAGCCACTATGGCCAAATAACAAATCTATACAAAATATGAAGTATCTATGCTAAGAATAGTAAATTATGATTAATAATTAATCTAAGAAATAATATAAGATGGATATTTATAATGGAAATTAAGATAGAGTAAATTGGTTAAAAAAAGGGGGAAAAGGAAGGGTAGTGAAAAAAAGAGATGCTATTGATCTTCATTCCAAACATCATGTCAAAGTTCAAATATCATCCAGGCATGCACTTAACCAATGTATAACATGAAGTAGAATCAGCTAAAATCCTATCACACATTAGGCAAACTCCTAAGAAAGGTGGAAATAATGAAAATAAGATTCACTTTAAATATTTACACTATAAGTACACAACATTAGCCCAAATGCAAGAAGAGCAAGAAAATGAAATAAACCTAATAAATTTTAGTCAACATAGCATTGGCACAAGATAAAAAATATGAAATCAAATGTACACACCAAGAATCCATAATAACCATTCAAATCTAGAAGTCAGAATAAATAAGTGAGAGAGAGAGAAGCCATGATAGCAAAAGACACAATCAAATATGTATAATTTTTTTAGAACTCTTTGCTTGTATTAGTTTTTCAAAAGTTTAAAAAGTGATTTTTGGATCTAATAACTCCCTCCCTTTTACAATTGATAATAATCTTTTCATAGAATGCAAGGAAGTATGTAGATCAGTCATATATAATCTCAAAATCACAAGTGTATAGGATAGGTGTCCCTTATACAAATGTTCTAGAATACACTATACCTTCCACAATGAATGGATTTATAGGCAATGTATTTCACAAACTATATATTCCTTTACAAATAGAATATTCTACTTTTAGAATGGATAAAATTTTATCTATAGGAAGAATATTCTTAAGTCACTTAATCTTTGGGAACCCTCTGTGTTGTTAGAGTCTTCATTTTTTTTAATTTTATATTTTGATGCTTTTGACTTCATTAGACTTTTCCTTTGCAACTATAATCATATCCATGACCCCACTGAGTGTATCATAGGTTTCCTTGGTTCTTGATCCACATTTCCAATGTGATTAGTGTAGTGTTGTGCTTAAACTCTCCATTAGTGATGAAACCTATGGAGTTAAGTGAAAGGTCCTTTACCAAGATACTTAATACACACATTATCTTATCTTCAGGATATTTGAGGTCAATGGAGTGGTCCCCTATTTTTTAGGACCATTTTCTCATGTATTTGGAACACTTTTTTGAACCACCATTGCTAGAAATCCTATTAAATTTATCACCAATGGATTATGGGTTGAACCATATTCATATAGACAATAAGACAACTCCCTTCAGGTTAATCATAACACTCATAGGGTCTAGTTGGGGTCTTTGTGCCTTATCAGGGCATTCCTACAGGGTTTAATAGTGTTTTAATGATGGACATGAGCTCAATTTACCAGCTTCATGATTTATAATTCCTTTATATTTACCTATTTATACTTTTGATTCCCATAAGTCCATGATATCCTTAGATTTATCATGTTTTTCTTACGTGGCATCATTGTGGCACCAATGCTCATCATTATTCAATAATATAATCATTGCCTTTGAAAATTTAGCTTTGATCTCACACTATCTAATTTATTTGTATGAACCAACACAACCCATAGATATTTGGATCCAAATAACTATCTTAAAATTGACATCTATGAGACCATCATTTGACATCTACATGAACATAAATTTTAAGATATATCCTTGGGACTATGTGATGATCTTAAGTTTGGTAGTTGTGAACCCATCATTTGACATCCATGTGGATGTCTTTAACATTTATGTGATCATCAAATTTAAACACCTCCTTGGTACTCTTTTTTGGGCATACCACTTGTCATTTTTGGGTTCATTCTTCTTCCTGTGTATGCCACTTGGAAATCTTGCATTTTCTTAAGCTTTATAGAGAATTCAATGTCTACTCACATCATTGGATTAATCTTATCTTGATCAAACATGAAATATTTGATCATGATCCAAGGGATGCATCACCATTGGCTACTTTAAAATACTTTCAATGAACTCGTGACACTTGTCATCATCTCAAGGCTTTGAATTATCAATGCTCATTATGTCCATTGGATTAACTTTTCCCAAGTAAACATGGGTCATTGATCATAAAAATAAAAATGACATTTAAGTTAGGTTCAAGAGCAATATAAACTCAAGCTATTATCTTAAGCTAAGGTTTTCATTCATATGAACAAATATTTTAAGCTAAAGTTTTAATTTAGGTTCAATACATATTAAAATTACTTCATAAATTCAAAGGGACTTTACATAAAGACTTTGGACTAAGGATAGAAACATAAAAAGGACCCTACAAATTAAAAGGATGTAGTGTAAAATCATAGCCTAAGGTTTTTATCATATTAATAGATATGATAATCCTTAGGGTAAGGATTTAGGCTAAACCTTATAACAAAGGGACCATACGTTTACATAAACCAAGCGTAAATCATAAAATATTAAAAAAAAACCCTTCATAGAGATTTTAGCCCAAGGTATTTGTTTTATAGATATGAATAGTTCCTGGGTTAAAATTTTAGACTAAGTTCATAATTTAATTCCCTTTACTCAGGTGTGTCACTTGATAGCTTTGTGGGGCTTTTGGGCTTTGAATTATTGGATTTGTTGTAGGGTATGCATGTTTTTTGCATGGGTAAATTATTTTGGACCTTTTACCATAGCATTTATAACACCAAGAGAATTATTTTAAGGTTTTTATTTGGGGAAATTATTCTGAAGACCAATTTCATTGGACAAATTGTCCAAATCAATTATCCTACAGAGTCTATTTTATTAATTAAAATGCCTAGGATAAAAATTCTAAAGGAATTAGTCCAAGACAAAAAAAAAAGTATATTTCACCCTCACTCTCATTTTTATGCTAATTACACTCATTTTTATTGTTACTCTTGGGGGTGTTATGGATTGGGAAGACTTTTTCAGCCCCACCACTTTTTCCTTACTAGGATTTATAACATCAGGAGAGTTATTTCAAGCTTTTTGTATGGGGAAATTATTATGAAGACCAATTTAATTGGGAGTATATAAAACATCAAGAGGAAATTATTCTTATAACATTGGGAGGATTTATAATAGCAGGAGAATAGTTTCAAGCTTTTTATGTGGAGAAATTATTTTGAAGACTAATTTTGTTAAACAAAATGGCTAAAGTAATTATCCTACAAGGTTTATTTCATCAATCAAAATGATTGGAATAAAAATTTATAAGTAATTAGTTTGAGAGAAAAAAGGTCTGAGGTAAAAAGGTCTATTTTATTTTGTTAGATTTCCTTGGGAGAGTTTGCTCAAGCCTTCATCCATGTCAGTTACATCTTTATTTTTACAGAGAGTTTTGTGAGAAGATTTGTTAACCCTTTCCTTGACCAACATACTTTTTTATATTCCTTGTTTCCAATTCCACTCTCATTTTTATTGTTACTCTTGGGGGGTGTTATGGATTAGGAAGACTTTTTCACCCCCACCTCTTTTTCCTTACTATGATTTATAATTTTCCTACCACTAGTATGAGAACTGACACCCCCAACTTTGGAACTCTCCAATTCCTTTTTTAGTTTCTTTACCTCAACCTTCATGGTGCTATAATGTTTCATTTTCTTCATGATGATCCTTTTCTGGTATTCTATATTTTCCTCTAAATATGATAGTTTTTGTCTATGAGCCAGGGATAAGTCCATAATTTATTTCCTCTAATCTGTATCCTTAACTTCAACCATCTTATTGGCTGATTTAAGAGGTGGGTAAGATATCTTCCTCTTGTCTTCCTTCATTTATTTTCATTCTTTACAATTGGGACTTTGAGGGTCCTAGGTTTTGTGTTTTAACATTTTAAACCATGCGATAAACTCAACCGAGTGATTTGTTTCATAAGGGGTTTCATCCAATGATTTTTCATAAAACTCTAGGATTTCTTTTTATAAATTCTCTAAGTCATCCTCTAAATTATCTTCATTTACCTCTTCTACCATATGCATTTCATTTCCCATCAAGGATTCATCACTCTTAAAAATAAGTAAAATTAGACCTTGATGAACATGATTTTATGATGATTTATACTTTAAAAGTGATTTTTTATGAATACATTTAAAATTAAAACATGAACTTACTAATTTTTTAAAAACTAGTTTTAAATTTCAAATTCAAGTTGAATTTGAAATATGTAATGAGTATATGAAAATATGTAAACTCATTCAAAACGTGAACACCTTCAATAGTTTGAATTTTAAAATATGAACATTTTAAAAAGTAGTAAACTCGTTTTTACTAATTTTGATTTAAAATTTGAAAAAAAAAAATACTCATTTAAATTTCAATATTAAAGTTTAACTATTTTTGTATTAATTTTTAAAAAAATATTTTAAATTTTAAATTTAAATGGTTTCATTCATTTTGAAAATAAAATTAATTTACTTTTTTTTTACCCATTTTAAATATGAAATCAACGTGTATACTCATTTTGAACATGTTTAAAATCAATTATTAATTTTAAATTAAAAAATTCAACATGTTAAAATTTTAAAGATGAAAAAACCCATTTAAATAGATTTTTAAAATCTAAATTTCAACATTAAAATTGTTTGAAATTTTATTTTCATTATAAACTTATAAACACATAAATTTTAATTGTTTTTTAAATTATAATAAATATCAAGTTTATTTTATCTTGTTAAAAATAAATAAACACATTTAAATTCTAATATAAACTCACAAAAATATAAACATAAAAATCAATTTTTAAATGAATAAAAATTATTCAAATTTATAGTTGATAATTTTGAAAAATATATAACATATTTATTTTCAAGATATTTTACATGGTTTCATTTTAAAGTTCAAAAAATAGAACTTGAGTTTACTCATTTTGAAAATGATTTATTATTTTTACCTCTAATATAAACATTTAAAATATTTAAAACTTTATATAATTTTATTTTTTTTTCTAAAGTTTAGCTTTATCATTAAATAATTTTAAAGTGGAAAATTTTCTTTATTTTTATTTTGAGAATAAGTAAACTCAAATGATAAACATAGATAATAATATTTTATGATTATATATATATATAAGTCAAGCATGAGATTAATCATATTTTAAAATTAATTTATAAATTTAAATTTGAAGTTCACGTTTAAAATTTAAATTATTTTAAACTGAACTAAAAAAATTCAAGTTCATATGATTTTAAACTTATAACGAGTTAAAAAATATATATATATAACTCATTTAAAAGTTGAACTTATTCTACATTTTCAATATATTGAAAATTTTAAACTTTAAAAGTTAGTTTTTCTAAAAATACATAAACACATTTAAATTTTAAATTTAAATGTATTTACTTATTTTCAGAAAAAAAAAAAGTTCAAAACGTTCAATATAATAAAACATTTAAATTTAAAAATAAATTTTGAAACATTTTAATATCCATTTTAAAAAGCTTATTTTGAAGTTAAAACCTGTATGAGCTAACTGGTATTGTGAATTGACAAGAATTCACTCAATTACACTCATTTCAATACTTAAATTTCAATAATTTTCTATTAAAACTAATTGAGTTTACTCATTTTGAATATGATTTTAAAACAAAAATAAAAATTTAAAAATTTTATTTATTTTGAAAAAGTAAACATATTAAAATTTTGAAGTGTAAAAAACAATTTAGACTCATTTTTTGCATTTATTTTTCAACTTTAAAGTTCTTTTAGATATTCTTTCTATTATAAAATAAATTCAACTTTTTAAAATTTTAATAAACTCTTTTATAAGTTGATTATATTCCAAATTTTCAATATATAAACTATTTTGAAAATTTTAATTTTAATAATGAGTAAACACATTTAAATATCAAATTTATATATGTTTAATCATTTTAAAATTTTAATTTTTTTATAATTTAAAATATTCAATATATGGAAACATTTTAATTTCAAAACGTAATGTTGAAACATAAATCTACACATTATGAAAAACTCATTTTCAAGTTGAAGTTTAAATTAGTTCACTCATATTGATGATGAAAATAAGTTAACTTAATTCAACCCATTTCAAAATTGAAATTTTATTAATGTTATAGTAATTTTTAAAATATGTTTACAAACAAAAAGTAATTTTATATTTAAATTTAATAATTAAATATATTAAAAAAATTAGTTTAAAAATCTATTTAGACTTATTTTTAACATTTAGATTTGAACTTGAAAGTTTTATAAAAATTTCAATTCAACTTTTGTCAAATTTGATAAATTTAAGTAGATTTTAAACATGTTCATAATTAATAATATCATTTATATTTTAATATAAACTCATTTTATATTTTAACATTTTCAACATTTCCTATGTATGGAACATGTTGAACTTTAAAATTTAGAAATTTAAAAATGTGTAAAGGTGTTTAACTTTAAAGTTTAAATGTGTTTACTCATTTTTATAAATTTATAATTTTAATGTTAAACATTTAAAATATACTATAACATTTTTATACTCATTTTTTGAAATAACCCTTTTTTTTTTTTTTTGAAGTTATCTATAAAAGTATACAACGGAATAAGAAAAGGTCCTATTACATAAATTAATGTGGTGTAATGCATCATCATAAGTCCATAATAAGTATCAAGGATCTATCTAACATCCCAAACACCCCACAAGGAAATGATATAAACATCTAGAATGGAATTAAGCACATCCTAAAACTTCTAGCTAGCTAATTCTTTGTAAGAAAATAGGATATACTAGAAGTGCAATACTCATGCACATAGCTCCAAGAGACCAAACACACAAGGTCCATCCTACTAACTTGCTTACCTGTTCTTATCATTCCCTAAGACTAGTAGGTGGATATCCCCTATCCCTTACTAGAACTAACACAACATAAGCATAAGATTATCAAAACCTTGGGAAAACACCCAAGCAAGGATAATTCCTTGTCCTACCATGTTATGGAATAAACATAAGTAAATTATACCTTTCAATTAGTATGCATATGATCATATAGGTTTTCTATTTAAATAGTTTTATGTGCCCACTTCAGTGTCTATTAAGAAGAAGCTTGATTTGGTAAATCATTGCCCAAGTAGATTATTTAGTCACATAATTGAATGTTAACATTAAGTTTTTCATATTTTACTATTTATCATCCTCATACTATGATTATTTACCAAACACATGGATTATTCGCATATTTTATAGTCACAACACAAGGTATGTCATAGAGCTCATTAGCAAGGTTAAGCTTAATTTTTAAGCATGCACATAAATAATCATGACCAATGACTATCCAATCTCATGTAAGCATAATGACACCTCAGCCAAATTTCATTAAAAAAGAGTTACAATACATCATATGAGAAAATAAAAATTAAGAGAATAGGTCATATTTATAGAACATTATGACTCCAATAATATAATAGTCCATCATCCAAGATGATGATCCAAATACAAGGATCATTGATCTAGCTTACTTCATTTAGTTAAGAAATGAAGTAAGCTCACAAAAAGGGAAATTACAACCGATAATAATTCCTTGTGATAATATAGTAATGGGAACATAATACTTGAACCATCAAGAGAATATTTTGCATAACCCATTTACAAAAAATTAATTCCAATAAATTAGGTAAGTCCCCATTATATTCATTATCAAATCAAGAGGAATATTATAGAATAACCAAGAATTGATTATTATTTTTAATGGCCCATAAAGTTTAAATCCATATAGTTGGACCAATAAATCCCTTAGTCATCAATATTTAATTAACAATAAAATACTTAAAATATTTCCTATTATTCCCTCCATGGGAGATCATATTTATTCTCCCCAAGAACATGCTTGTACACTCATTAAATCATTTTTATCATTCTAGACATTTATGTTATTAGATTGCTTCTAGGACATATAATTGATCATCATCAAATATTCATGGATTCCTTATATGTTGAGTAAGATAAATCCTCAAGAGCTCATATGACTTTTTTTCACTTCCATCAGGGTTATATCCATAGGCGTAACAACCACATCTAACATGAACTAGTTAAAGCATGAATATCAACTTGACAAGGGATACCATTTGCCACTTGATTAATTTTAACATATTGTTATTGATTTCCAAAGGAGGCACCATGTAATTACATACATGGTTTTAGGTATTCCAATAATAACATTTTTACTCTTTTGTTCTAACATAAAAATAAAAAAGCATATTCCTTACTCATGCACATCCAACAACATATGAGGTTCAAGTATCTCATGATACATTCTAATTACCCCATTACTCACATGCAGGGTTAATTTTAGTAGTGAATATTTGTTAATTCATGAATATCTCATTTTTAGGATTTTGGTTTTGGTAATTTTTTAGTGTTGGTGGATAGGACAAGATCACCAAAATTATATGTGTGTGTGTGTGTGTGTGTGTGTGTGTGTGTGTGTGTGTGTGTGTGTGTGTGTGTGTGTGTGTGTAGATTCGGCTCACAAACCCTTTATAGTAAAAAATTGATTACACTTAGATTCATCAAATATATATAGTAGATCCCTTGAGATACTAGCCAAGGCAATAAGCAAAACCAAAATTGGAGGAACACAAAACTAAAAGATAGTAGTGAATGAAGAAAATGAATGACAACACCAAATAACAAGTCAGACAGGGACTACATCATTAAATAACAAAGTTGAATGCCAATGTCAAATGCTAGATTTGAATGATAGATTTGAACAACAAAGCCAAATGATAGACCCAAATGACACAACTAAATGATAGATTTAAATGATAGAGCTGAATGATATATCTAAATGATAGAGTTGAATGACATACCCAAATGACTTTGCTAAATTATAGAACCAAATGGAAAATATAAATAGTAGCACTGGGTGATACAGTTGAACATTAGATCTGGAAACTTGTAATAAATGATAAGCTAATTGGGAGAATTGGTAAAATAGAGCCAAAACCCTTCTATCAAATGATAGTAATGAGTGGGTTATGGGAGTATTGAATGACAAAGCCAAAAATCACATGCCATCATGGCATCTAGTGGGAATGGTAAAAAAATAGGCCAATCATTAGGGAAATCATCCATATTATGTTATTTTAAAGAGCCAACCAAAGAGTCCACATAATCATAATGCACTCAAAATCTAGGTACTTTTTTAGTTTGTCATAAATTTGACTTCAAATATTTAATAATATTAAAATAATTTTACATGTAGAAATCCCCACTGTTATCTCACAAGAAAGAATAAACTAGAATAACATATCACCTCCTAAAGATTTTTTTGATGATGACATGCCACCACTCGAAGACACTCCTCTTGTTTTTGATGAAATGATAATGATACTCGAGTGGCAAAATATATTGGTGGTTGTCTCCAAAAATAAAGCTTGGGTGAAACCTTCACTCAAAAATATTCTTGAAGGAAGTGAAGTACATAGATAATTAGAAGGTCCTTTAAGGTGGACTGTGCAGCAAAATTTCCCTTCATAGAACTTGTAGAGACTAAAAAATATGATGATACTCCAAAAGAATGCAAATGTACAATATATATATATATATATATATATATATATATATATATATATATATATATATATATATATATATATATATGGAAACTAGGAAAAGAAAATAGAATGCAATTGAAATTGGACACGATTGAGAAACATTGTGGAAAAGTATATGAGATAGTAAAGCACCCAGATGGACTAATAACAAGAACACGGGTGGAAAACTACAGAAGAATGCATGCATGTAAGATATGCAAGAGAGCATGGAAATGATAAGAAATATCAAAAAATCTTGTGGATAAAGGGGGAATAATTGAATAATTTTTTTGAAAAGTCAAGTAGTCCCATCTAAAGGTGAAATACATACAATTCTATACTATATACCATATTCTAAAAAAAGGTAGACCTATTTTTGATTTTTTAGATTATAAGATTTTAATTCAACATAATGGATTTTTGGATATTCCACAATCACATTGGTTGGATAAAAATGCTTGGGAAATGGTAAAATAGCTATCAATGGTTGAGATTGAAGATTTTAAAGAAAGTGTTAAGAGATCATTGTCCATCGATGAGGTCAAAAACAATTGACAACACAACCTGGGTTTGTATTCATGTGTATACTTTTGAGAACTATTCAAGGAAACCTAATCTACTATAAGTTCATAAAATGGTATAAAATTACAATTCAAATGATCTTCACAAATTGGTTGTTTCGAATTTGAAAGATAAAGCTAGAATGGAAGATTATGCAATATCTACGAAGCTAAAGTGTGTTGGGGATGATGGTGCATCAGTTATGTAGGAGTATATAAATGGTTTATGTGTTTGGTTATAAACAAAATTTGTCCCATATATGATTCTAATTTACTGCATGGCTCATAGGATGAATCTTGCATATAAAATGGTTAGTATATTTACTAATGTGGCCAAAGTGGAGGATTTCATTCGTGACCTACATGCTTATATGTCAATCAGTCCAAAAAGAATTTTAGAATTCAAAAAAAAATCAATAATAGTGATTGATGTAAGAAAATATTAAAAGATGTTGATACAAGGTGTATTTCTATTTATGAACCTGCATGCTAAATTTTTGAAAAGTATCCATCATTAGTAGGTTTTATGTATAAATATTGTCGAGAATTTGATAAGTCAAAATATTTATTGTACCATTTAATAGATTTGGAAACACTAATGAATTTATGTGGAATTATTCTAATGTTGAAGGAAATGAATTTTATAATGAAACATGCTTAGGAGAGGTCCATTTATATTGTGGACTTCATACAACTAAGAAAATAAGTATGCCAATCCTTAGACATATTATACACTTCGAATGAAATGTTTCAAGGCCTTGTTTTTAGTATTTGTCAATGTTTGACCAATTTGAAGAACCCTAACAATTATTTTAAGTTGAATAACAGTGATCATAGTTGTGCCTTTGTTAATGGAAAGGAAATTCCAATGCACACATTTTATAAAAGACCTTATCTTATGGGAGCAAAATATAAATAACTACCCATAACATGTATTTTGTATGACACTGTTCTATCTAAAACCTAAATAAAACTAAGTAGAGTTTCCCAAAAATTATCTATGAAGATCAGAGATCATTTTCAAAGGGATGATTTTTTGGAGGCCATGGTAGTTGTGAATCCTATTTTCTATAAAAGTAATGACATTCAAAAGATGGTTAGAAATTTATTTCATAAATACATGCATTGTCTTGTAATGCATTTTGATAAACCTATAGAGGTGAATTGCATACAAATTAAAGGTATTTTGGAAAATGATTTACTGACATTCTAGTCAACCTATTTTAGAATTAAAATGTCTGATTAATATATTATAAGCAAACCAATAGAGAATGGGGAAATTACAAGACTGTGAAAAAAACTTTATTCTAGTAGTATACTACAGAAAAGTCTAAGTGAATATTTCTAATTATATGATCTCTATAAAACAATGATTCTAGGCTTAGTGGAAGATGAAAGAGTATTCAATGCATTATCATTCATAAAGTCAAAACTTTGAAATAGATTGGATATAAATTTATAAACTTGTTTGAGATTATATGTTTCACGTTATGTTGTGGACATGTGTCCTTATGAAAGAGCTATGGAAACATGGAGTTTTCTAACTGAAAGAAGAGGCATCAACAATATAGTGACAAATAAAGAGCATGTAAATAATGACACTAAAGATGGCATTGACATGGTAGATGTAAATATCACTACTGATGATCAGGGTTGTGTAGAATTATTTCAACTACTAGACTATTAGTTTTGAGTTTTTGAATTTCAATTTCATATAATTTTATAGTTTATTTGTAGAGATTAATGTTCAATCTATTCATGTTTTATTTTATCTAATTGTTTACTTACTTGTTAAGTTGTCACATGTTTATCATAAGATGCAATAAGTATTATACATTTTTTGAAAATCATTTCCTTCTTTGAATGTTGAATGTAAAAGAATAATATATTGTGATTGTGTTAGGGGGAACAATGTAGGTTAATATGGTTATCTTATCTTAATGTATTTGATAAATATTTCTTATATATCTATTTTTTCTTACATATGTGATGTATTTATTATGCCTTCAAAGAACATCATATGTGTTTGCAATATGTTTGATGTTCTTATTATGTGTTTTATTTGGACTACTTGTAATTTGTTATGTGCCTTCAATGTACTCATGTTCTAATTTATCTAATTGTTTGTAATTAATTTTCACATTTTTATCATAAGATGCAAAAATTATTATATATTTTCAATTGTTCAAAAACTATAATAAATATGTCAATGCCAAATCACTTTCATGAGGATATTTAAAAACTTGTCCAATTGTTTAGAGTCCTTATAGCTGATTCTTCTCAAAATAAATGTGATCAAATAAAATATAACCTTTGAATAACATATCAATGAGTATGAATGACACTCATGTCATATAGGATACCTATTCATAGATTTGTAAAGACTTTACCTCTTGTTTATACCAATTTTTATATGAATAAAACTAATTTCATGAGTCCTTATCTATCTAATCATCCTCATAACATTAAAAAATCCATTAACTTATTCTATAGTTCATGATCACAATCAATTATGCATATTTTCAACTTTGATGAATCCTCATTATTATTAACTATCACAAATTACAATACTATCTTCAACACATACCTCTACCAAATATGAATGTGCTTTTCTAATGGCCTCAAATGCATCTCAAATCATGATTTACTCAAGAAATAATCCAAATATAATAAAGAAGAGATCTTCTACTCAAAATATCTCTCTCTTTTATCATAACATGCAATAACTATTATACATTTTATGTAATGCATTTCTATGTTTCTTGGTAAGTGATGATTGCAAAAGATTAATATATTATGATTGTGTTAGGGGGAACATTGTATAAATGAATATGTTGACATTGATCCATTTATATTGAGATGTGAGTTTCACAAGTGCATCAAAAATATCAAAAAGGGGCCTAACACCATACAGGTTTACAACATCATAAAATTAAAATTAAAATTGCAATCTACATGGCTCATCTTGTAATTAAAACTCCATAAATTAATAAATGCATCTTAAAAATTGAAATTTTCATTCATAATATATATTTTAAAAGAAAACATTATTTGAAAATATATATAACAGATTTTCAACTACTCAGTTAGTTTCTCAACCACTTTCTCATCTTCTTTCTCAACCACTTTATCAACTACTTTCTCAACCATGACATCCTCTATGCCACTATTGTCCTTCAATATCACTACCTTTTCAAGATCCAAAGCTACAACATTAAGACGAACAAGATTTTCCATATATTCTTTTCTAACATCTCCTGTAGAAAATAGACTTGGATCAACAACTATCTTATGCTTAAATAAGGCATCAGGATCCCATCCTTACTCCTTAATGATTTTCCATAGTGTATTGTTCAATTTATTCAATAGAACAAGTTTCTCCTTGAATTGTATGACAAATTGTAAACTTTTTCATGTATTTTTTAGATGCACATTGAGGACCTCAGCTTCTTTTTTCAAGTTCTCATATTTTGCCTACATTTTAAAATGTAAAGTAATTAGATGTGAACAAAAATAATAATGACATGAAATTTTATTAAAATGAATATTATCTGCTATCAAATTATTTAGTGGAAAAGATGTAATGGCATCATTAGATATGACAACAATCACTATTGATGTTGAATTATCTGGTGAACTACGTGAAGGTTTCTATTGAGTAGTCACATGAACATGTGTCACTTCTCCCTAGATATAATCATGTGTATTGAAAGTATTTCTAACATCAAAACTAATTTAAAACCCTAGATATTCCTAGGGTTAAGTTTAATTTTTGGTAGAGAATTCAATATTTATGCACTCGATAAACCTCCAATAGAGAAAGAGGGGAATTGGGAACCTAATAATTGTAGTGTTACAATTCATTATGGGGGTTGTAATGGAAGAACCTTTTACCTTCTATGAAATGTGTTTAGAGGTAGAGATGGTAGCATAATGTTCCTTAAAGATAGAGGATGGCCTGCAAAATGTAAGTTATTTCAAAAAATAAATAAATTAGAAAAATAAAGTTATATGCTAATTTGAAATTAAAACTTTAGTAATTTTATTTGGAGACATTATATCCTCCAATATACAGATGTATTGTGAGTGATAAGGGTGTTTTGAGCTGGTACATTACCCAAAATTTTAGTCTAAAAAACTATAATAAAAAACCAACAAACACAACAAACAAAATATGCAAAGTAAAATACCTTCCACAGAGGGTTGAGAAGGCATAAGAGATGGTATTGTTTGTTGTGGCGATGGTTGTTTCACCATCTAAATTCTTGTTGAGTCAACTGCAAGAATAAAACAAATAACTAAAATAATGCACTTGAGTCTTGAAAATTAAAATCTCATTTGAAATTTTTAAATAGCAAACCTACATGCAAAGATGACACCCAAAGAAACTCATGGATGTTTCACAAGTTGATAGGATTGTAGGATGTTTATATAGACTTTGAATCTTTAGATTTTTTTATTTCACACTATTCATTGAGGCATATTAATATTGTGAGGCATGCATTCTTTCTTGTAAGTTATAATAAAAAAAGTTTAAACATTTATTAATATTTAACTTGGTAACCATTTATTAAACAAATAAATATTAAACCCTAGATCAATAAATGAACAAATAAACTAACCTCTTACTCATCCATAAATAAAGAGTTTCTCATAATTTTTGGATCAAGCATAGTTGGACCCTGTGCTTTTTGGAGGTCAAAGTAAGTCTTAGAGTATAATTCCATAATAAAATTTGAACAAGAAATATTGGAATTTGGATTGGTAGAAGCATAATTTAATTCAAGTCTTATCTAAGTGAAAATAAAAGAGAACAGTCAAATTTATATTTGAAAAGAGTACGAACAATGTAAAACAGTGCCCAATAGGGAATATCTATTGGTTTTCCATACAATACTATTATGGCTTGAAAAAATTGAACCATTGATTTTTAAAAAGGGTGAGTAATGGTTTCAATGTGGAGGCCCCTCTTTCAACTATTTGAAAAGAAAGAAAAAATGAGTATTTTAGACCATAAAAGTTAAATTTTGAAAATACAAACAAATTTATAAGTACATTAACATACTAATTCGGCTGATGTGTAAATTAAAATTTATTGACAAAGAGTTCTTCTCTTCATCTATCAATTTTGATTTGGAATTCACTAGGGTTACATTGTGAAATGTAAGACATATTAGATGGTGAATATCCTCTATCAAAGTACCAAAGGTAAACATTCTAGAATCTACTTTTACTGTGAAGATCTTCTCGTCAGGATCATAAGAATACATGAGCATTTTTAATAGAGTTATGTCTATGTCATACTAGGGCAAGTAGAGTAGGCCAATAAAGCTAAATTCCTAAATCCAATCATTATACGTATCTAGTTATTACACAAGCCTCAAAATGTATACGCATAATAGGTTTTAAAAAATGAATTTTATCTCCATGGCTATAAAGGGGGATGAGAAATTAGTTTAGAAAAATGTTAAAAATGATGGTAGGTAAAAGTATTTATAAACTAGGGGAGGTAAGTAGGTAATCAAATATTAGACTAGTTGTACAAGTTACCCACCAACATGTCCCAATCATCTAGTTCTATTATCTAACTATGCCATCTAGTTTGACCCTTCAGCTTCACCATTTAGTTGTGTCATTCAGCCACACCATTTGGTTGTGCCATTTGGCTAGGCCATTCAACTATGTCATTTGATTGTGTCATTTAGCTCTACCATTTGATTATTTTGCTCATGTATGTCATTTGGCTCTACCATTTTATTATGATTGTGTTTAGAGGTAGAGATGGTAGCATAATGTTCCTTAAAGATAGAGGATGGCCTGCAAAATGTAAGTTATTTCAAAAAATAAATAAATTAGAAAAATAAAGTTATATGCTAATTTGAAATTAAAACTTTAGTACTTTGATTTGGAAACATTATATCCTCCAATATACATATGTATTGCGAGTGATAAGGGTGTTTTGAGCTGGTACATTACCCAAAATTTTAGTCTAAAAAACTATAATAAAAAACCAACAAACAAAATATGAAAAGTAAAATACCTTCCACAGAGGGTTGAGAAGGCATAAGAGATGGTACTATTTGTTGTGGTGGTGGTTGTTTCACCATCTAAATTCTTGTTGATTCAACTGCAAGAATAAAACAAATAACTAAAATAATGCACTTGAGTCTTGAAAATTAAAATCTCATTTGAAATTTTTAAATAGCAAACCTACATGCAGAGATGACACCCAAAGAAACTCATGGATGTTTCACAAGTTGATAGGATTGTAGGATGTTTATATAGACTTTGAATCTTTAGATTTTTTTATTTCACACTATTCATTGAGGCATATTATTTTTGTGAGGCATGCATTCTTTCTTGTAAGTTATAATAAAAAAAGTTTAAACATTTATTAATATTTAACTTGGTAACCATTTAATAAACAAATAAATATTAAACCCTAGATCAATAAATGAACAAATAAACTAACCTCCTACTCATCCATAAATAAAGAGTTTCTCATAATTTTTGGATCAAGCATAGTTGGACCCTGTGCTTTTTGGAGGTCAAAGTAAGTCTTAGAGTATAATTCCATAATAAAATTTGAACAAGAAATATTGGAATTGGGATTGGTAGAAGCATAATTTAATTCAAGTCTTATCTAAGTGAAAATAAAATAGCACTAGTCAAATTTATATTTGAAAAGAGTATGAACAATGTAAAACAGTGCCCAATAGGGAATATCTATTGGTTTTCCATACAATACTATTATGCCTTGAAAAAATTGAACCATTGATTTTTAAAAAGGGTGAGTAATGGCTTCAATGTGGAGGCCCCTCTTTCAACTATTTGAAATGAAAGAAAAAATGAGTATTTTAGACCATAAAAGTTGAATTTTGAAAATACAAACAAATTTATAAGTACATTAACATACTAATTCGGCTGATGTGTAAATTAAAATTTCTTGACAAAGAGTTCTTCTCTTCATCTATCAATTTTGATTTGGAATTCACTAGGGTTACATTGTGAAATGGAAGACATATTAGATGGTGAATATCCTTTAGCAAAGTACCAAAGGTAAACATTCTAGAATCTAATTTTACTGTGAATATCTTCTCGTCAGGATCATAAGAATACATGAGCATTTTTAATAGAGTTATGTCTATGTAATACTAGGGCAAGTAGAGTAGGCCAATAAAGCTAAATTCCTAAATCCAATCATTATACGTATCTAGTTATTACACAAGCATCAAAATGTCTACGCATAATAGGTTTTAAAAAATGATTTTGATCTCCATGGCTATAAAGGGGGATGAGAAATTAGTTTAGAAAAATGTTTAAAATGATGGTAGGTAATAGTATTTATAAACTAGGGGAGGTAAGTAGGTAATCAAATAGTAGAATAGTTGTACAAGTTACCCACCAACATGTCCCAATCATCTAGTTCTATTATCTAACTATGCCATCTAGTTTGACCCTTTAGCTTCACCATTTAGTTGTGTCATTCAGCCACACCATTTGGTTGTGCCATTTGGCTAGGCCATTCAGCTATGTCATTTGATTGTGTCATTTAGCTCTACCATTTGATTATTTTTCTCATGTATTTCATTTGGCTCTACCATTTGATTATGATTGTGTTTAGAGGTAGAGATGGTAGCATAATGTTCCTTAAAGATAGAGGATGGCCTGTAAAATGTAAGTTATTTCAAAAAATAAATAAATTAGAAAAATAAAGTTATATGCTAATTTGAAATTAAAACTTTAGTACTTTTATTTGGAGACATTATATCCTCCAATATACAGATGTATTGTGAGTGATAAGGGTGTTTTGAGCTGGTACATTACCCAAACTTTTAGTCTAAAAAACTATAATAAAAAACCAACAAACAAAACAAACAAAATATGCAAAGTAAAATACCTTCCACAGAGGGTTGAGAAGGCATAAGAGATGGTACTATTTGTTGTGGTGGTGTTTGTTTCACCATCTAAATTCTTGTTGAGTCAACTGCAAGAATAAGACAAATAACTAAAATAATGCACTTGAGTCTTGAAAATTAAAATCTCATTTGTAATTTTTAAATAGCAAACCTACATGCAGAGATGACACCCAAAGAAACTCATGGATGTTTCACAAGTTGATAGGATTGTAGGATGTTTATATAGACTTTGAATCTGTAGATTTTTTAATTTCACACTATTCATTGAGGCATATTATTTTTGTGAGGCATGCATTATTTCTTGTAAGTTATAATAAAAAAAGTTTAAACATTTATTAATATTTAACTTGGTAACCATTTAATAAACAAATAAATATTAAACCCTAGATCAATAAATGAACAAATAAACTAACCTCCTACTCATCCATAAATAAAGAGTTTCTCATAATTTTTGGATCAAGCATAGTTGGACCCTGTGCTTTTTGGAGGTCAAAGTAAGTCTTAGAGTATAATTCCATAATAAAATTTGAACAAGAAATATTGGAATTGGGATTGGTAGAAGCATAATTTAATTCAAGTCTTATCTAAGTGAAAATAAAATAGCACTAGTCAAATTTATATTTGAAAAGAGTAAAAACAATGTAAAACAGTGCCCAATAGGGAATATATATTGGTTTTCCATACAATACTATTATGGCTTGAAAAAATTGAACCATTGATTTTTAAAAAGGGTGAGTAATGGCTTCAATGTGGAGGCCCCTCTTTCAACTATTTGAAATGAAAGAAAAATGAGTATTTTAGACCATAAAAGTTGAATTTTGAAAATACAAACAAATTTATAATTACATTAACATACTAATTCGGCTGATGTGTAAATTAAAATTTCTTGACAAAGAGTTCTTCTCTTCATCTATCAATTTTGATTTGGAATTCACTAGGGTTACATTGTGAAATGGAAGACATATTAGATGGTGAATATCCTCTAGCAAAGTACCAAAGGTAAACATTCTAGAATCTAATTTTACTGTGAAGATCTTCTCGTCAGGATCATAAGAATACATGAGCATTTTTAATAGAGTTATGTCTATGTCATACTGGGGCAAGTAGATTAGGCCAATAAAGCTAAATTCCTAAATCCAATCATTATACGTATCTAGTTATTACACAAGCCTCGAAATATCTACGCATAATAGGTTTTAAAAAATGAATTTGATCTCCATGGCTATAAAGGGGGATGAGAAATTAGTTTAGAAAAATGTTAAAAATGATGGTAGGTAAAAGTATTTATAAACTAGGGGAGGTAAGTAGGTAATAAAATAGTAGACTAGTTGTACAAGTTACCCACCAACATGTCCCAATCATCTAGTTCTATTATCTAACTATGCCATCTAGTTTGACCATTCAGCTTCACCATTTAGTTGTGTCATTTAGCCACACCATTTGGTTGTGCCATTTGGCTAGGCCATTCAGCTATGTCATTTGATTGTGTCATTTAGCTCTACCATTTGATTATTTTGCTCATGTTTGTCATTTGGCTCTACCATTTGATTATGATTGTGTTTAGAGGTAGAGATGGTAGCATAATGTTCCTTAAAGATAGAGGATGGCCTACAAAATGTAAGTTATTTCAAAAAATAAATAAATTAGAAAAATAAAGTTATATGCTAATTTGAAATTAAATCTTTAGTACTTTTATTTTGAGACATTATATCCTCCAATATACAGATGTATTGTGAGTGATAAGGGTGTTTTGAGCTGGTACATTACCCAAAATTTTAGTCTAAAAAACTATAATAAAAAACCAACAAACAAAACAAACAAAATATGAAAAGTAAAATACCTTCCACAGAGGGTTGAGAAGCCATAAGAGATGGTACTATTTGTTGTGGTGGTGGTTGTTTCACCATCTAAATTCTTGTTGATTCAACTGCAAGAATAAAACAAATAACTAAAATAATGCACTTGAGTCTTGAAAATTAAAATCTCATTTGAAATTTTTAAATAGCAAACCTACATGCAGAGATGACACCCAAAGAAACTCATGGATGTTTCACAAGTTGATAGGATTGTAGGATGTTTATATAGACTTTGAATCTGTAGATTTTTTAATTTCACACTATTCATTGAGGCATATTATTTTTGTGAGGCATGCATTATTTCTTGTAAGTTATAATAAAAAAAGTTTAAACATTTATTAATATTTAACTTGGTAACCATTTAATAAACAAATAAATATTAAACCCTAGATCAATAAATGAACAAATAAACTAACCTCCTACTCATCCATAAATAAAGAGTTTCTCATAATTTTTGGATCAAGCATAGTTGGACCCTGTGCTTTTTGGAGGTCAAAGTAAGTCTTAGAGTATAATTCCATAATAAAATTTGAACAAGAAATATTGGAATTGGGATTGGTAGAAGCATAATTTAATTCAAGTCTTATCTAAGTGAAAATAAAATAGCACTAGTCAAATTTATATTTGAAAAGAGTAAAAACAATGTAAAGCAGTGCCCAATAAGGAATATCTATTGGTTTTCCATACAATACTATTATGGCTTGAAAAAATTGAACCATTGATTTTTAAAAAGGGTGAGTAATGGCTTCAATGTGGAGGCCCCTCTTTCAACTATTTGAAATGAAAGAAAAAATGAGTATTTTAGACCATAAAAGTTGAATTTTGAAAATACAAACAAATTTATAAGTACATTAACATACTAATTCAGCTGATGTGTAAATTAAAATTTCTTGACAAAGAGTTCTTCTCTTCATCTATCAATTTTGATTTGGAATTCACTAGGGTTACATTGTGAAATGGAAGACATATTAGATGGTGAATATCCTCTAGCAAATTACCAAAGGTAAACATTCTAAAATGTACATTTACTGTGAAGATCTTCTCATCAGGATCATAAGAATACATGAGCATTTTTAATAGAGTTATGTCTATGTCATACTAGGGCAAGTAGAGTAGGCCAATAAAGCTAAATTCCTAAATCCAATCATTATACGTATCTAGTTATTACACAAGCCTCAAAATGTCTACGCATAATAGGTTTTAAAAAATGAATTTTATCTCCATGGCTATAAAGGGGGATGAGAAATTAGTTTAGAAAAATGTTAAAAATGATGGTAGGTAAAAGTATTTATAAACTAGGGGAGGTAAGTAGGTAATCAAATAGTAGACTAGTTGTACAAGTTACCCACCAACATGTCCCAATCATCTAGTTCTATTATCTAACTATGCCATCTAGTTTGACCCTTCAGCTTCACCATTTAGTTGTGTCATTCAGCCACACCATTTGGTTGTGCCATTTGGCTAGGCCATTCAGCTATGTCATTTGATTGTGTCATTTAGCTCTACCATTTGATTATTTTGCTCATGTATGTCATTTGGCTCCACCATTCATCTATGTCATTCAGTTGCATCATTTGTTTATGCCATTTGTATAGACTATTCAAATTTATTGTTTGGCTATGTCATTCATCTCTTCCATTCAGCTAGGTCATTTGGCTATGCCATTCAACTAGGTTGTGTAGTTGTGTCTTTCATCTATGTTGTTTGGCTATGTCATTCATGGTTTAGCTCTATTGTTTAGCTTGGTCATTCAAATATGTCATTCAATTATGTTTTTTAGCTCTATCATTTAATTTTGTCATTCAACTCTATCATTTAACTTTGTCATTCAGCTTAGACATTTAGTACCATCATTTAGCTTGATTATTTAGATCTATTTTTTGGCTCGAGATTTGTATGGGGAGAAACATTGACACAAAAAATTTCCATCACCCACATTTGATTCATCATACCAATGAATCAAATTTCCATATATTTTCTAAATATTTCCAATAGGTTTTCTAGTAGGGCCTCTTAAAATGAACCTTGCTCACATGGTAAACAAAACCAATACACTACATACCAAAGATGTAAATATAATTTGTTAGATATACATGAACTAAGAAACTATCATCATAATTCCTCAATGACAACATAATGTCCAATAATGTTCATATTACAACTTAATAATATTATCAAATGCATAATGAGATAAGATGAACTACAACATAACAAGAATATTCAACCAAAATTTAATGATCCAATAACATATGTCAGTAGGCATGGTTACAAGACAACCGCTATATGAAATTCAAGTGCAATAATGAATCAAGTAAACATTTCAAGGAGAACACCCCTCAAAACTAACCCTATGAGCCCTCCATCGATGGCCCTTACCACCCCAGCCATCATCTTGGTGGAGGGATTCAACAACTAAGTACTTGAATAAAGTAATAAATACACACATAATACTAAGCCACCAGTATAAAATTACACAACTACCAATATGGATAATATAATTAGTGAAAAAAATATGAATTCATAACACTCAACCAACCAGGGGCTTGAGTAATTACCGAGGCATATATTAGGTCTTTATAGTGGATGATTTTCATTGTAAGAAGAGATCTAATATATACAATCCACAAACCTAGTTAACACATGACTTTTGGGCTTACACCATAATTTCCATAATGGTGACCAATGTTTCAATTAATCATCTAGGGCTTGACATTGATTCAAGTTTGAGGATCAATAAAAATGGGTGCATGGGATCATCATGAGGTTTCATGACCTCATATGATCCTAGGGTCAAAATTGGATTTAACGGTTTAATACAATAATAGACCAATAGAGAGTGATTAAATAAGGGTCAAGTTGAGCTACAAGTTCCCAATCAGACTGGGGCTTTTCCCACAAAACACACACATAGCTAAGATGAGTTTATAATACACAAAAGGGGGGAAATATCCCAATAAAATGTAAATTTACCAAAAAATGGGATACCATATCATTTAAACATAAATAATCCATTCTTGTATTAATTCAGTTAATAAACCAAGAAGGCATAACCAATTAAAATTAGAAACCTATTTAAATTTTAATAAATAAAAGCCCATATTATTAATTTAAAACATCCATATGCAGGCAAAGCTCCATAACACATTTACCAATGTGGGTAGTTAGGTAGGAATTTTAGTTTGATTCATGGTAAAGAGAAAACAACCACTAATTTATGCTATTTGCCTAAGAAAAACATAAGTTTTTATTTCTTAAAGGCAAGGTACAACAATTCAATAATTTTATAGTAGTTTAAAAGTTGTATTTCCAATATAAGGAAAAGGGATATCCATCCCCAAATACTTTACCTAAAAATATATATAATTCAACACAGACAAAATAATCTCAATATATTTAATTAATGAAAGTGCATGTTAGGAAGTAGATAGGTTGTGGGAAATGACTAGACCATTCTTAGATCACTTTATTTGAGCAATATTTCAAGTGGCAATTCAGGCGATGGTTCTACCCTAATTGGTGGCAGAACTTATGGGAGCCACAACTTTTGTACCATAACTCCGTTTGACTCCCCATTTGAACTATTAGAAAGATAAGAATGAGGGAACATCATGAGATGGAACTAAGATCTAAATGGTGGGTTTTTACCCCCAAAAACTAAATGGAGGTGCCCCAAATTTCAATTTTAGTAGTATAGTCTAAAAATAATAAGTTTCTAAAAATAGTAATTCTTCAAATTTTGTATTATTGTAAATCATGGAAGTTGAAACACTTAATATTCATCGAGATTGGTGACCTTCCACATCCTCTTCGTACCTTTAAAATGTGTATAAATGAAGATTTAACCCAAAATGGAAATTAGACATCTCTTTCTAGAGATAGGCATATGTTATATCTACAATTTTGAGCAATAAAACATCTCTTCTCAAAGATAGCATTATTACAATTGTGTTCTTATTTTCTTGGATTATCTCTCAACCAAAGCTTCTAAGTTTTGGATCATCACTTTTTTATTTGATCTTGCATTGGAGAGGAACATATATTTGGTCATACATTTATTACTTCCTTATTTATATTTCCTCCTTATCCTTTCACCGTGCCACTCCCATACATCTTCCTCCTTTTTCCCATTCACCATACATCTACCCTCATTCATTTCCCACATCCTCTACTTGTTTATTTTCTTATTTATCTTCCTACACCTACTCCAAGCCTAAACATCATACATTCCCCCAATCACATTAATCTTTATCTTTCCTTATTCCCTATACCAACCTTCCCTTGGTGTCCAACCACTCCTTTTTGTAAACCTATATCTCCCCCTTAGTGGCAACACTAGTCCCTCCCAAAATAAATATCAGTGCCCTTCAAAATTGAAATATTTCTCCCTTTTACACTTTATTCCCTACCTTCTTACCAAAACACCATGCTTAACTTTCCATTACCATACTCTTTATTCTCCCCTGCATGCTACCCATCTCCTTCCATACCCATGCCATGTCTTTTGTTGTCTTGTTACATGCTTTTTTTCTTCATCTCCACATCACTATTTCCATACTCCATCCCTTCCTTTCCATGCCTTCCCTCTACCCAATGGCCTCCTATCTCTTCCATTCCATACCCCTTCCCAGGTCAATGCCATCCTTGGCATATTTTGTAAGTCAATCTACTAATTAAAAATAATAATATAATATAGCCTTATTATTATATAATATAATAATCATATATCTATTATTTTATTTTATTCTATATACATATATAATAAAATAATATAATTTATAAATTTATAAATAACATAATAATGTTAATCACAAGTTAAAAGAATAAAGTAATAAAATAAAAGAAAAGAGATATAAACAATAAGATCTATACAATAATATAATAATAAAATCTATTTACAAACTATAAAAAAATCATTAAATCAATATTAAACAACAAGAATTAATAAAAATATATATCCATAGGATATATAAACTAAAATAGGTCATTAATAAAATCATTAATCGAAAAGAACTATTAAATAATATAATCAGCAAAATCCATAATCAACCCAAATATAAAAGAGCCAACAATAAAATAATTGACAACTCCCTAGATGAACAATGCTCACAAAAGTTAGTCACCTATGTGGGAGGAGTTAAGACATTTTAAAAGGCCAAGAGACCCACATGGGTCTTGACTAGCTTGGACCAACCCAATTAGAAGACAACTACTCAACAACTCAACATTAAGCATCTATGGTACCCAATAAAAAACCAAACACAAAGGTATCACCCACAACACATAAGGAATGGATGAGAGTAAAATGCACACATACTCAAGATAAGAAAGACCAAAAAAGGATAAGGAGTAATAACACAAAAGTATATACACAATGGTGGTTCAATATCACAATATACATGTTATACCTATCAGAGTGACATTTTTACTACTCAACCACCCACAATATACCCAATATGTCTAAACCCAATGTTAAGCCTAGCTCATGGCTTGGTGTCTGCACCCACCAAATAAAACACCAATAGTATCTAAATGATGTCAATAAGATAATAATAACTTAGTACAAATTATTAGATATGAAATGATAAATCTAGCATAATCAACTAAAGTTGAGAACGGCAAGAGTTAGTCCTGATAACCATGAAGGGTCTAGAGTCAATACTAATGACTATGACCCTAAGCATGCCCTATGACATAACTAATAGTTGAAAGAGAAATCAACATCAATCCATATATAGTAAAACATGATATATCAATGACATTCAATAATGTAACTAACTAAATTAGCATATACATAAGATAAGATAAAATGAATTTGGTGTAGGCAATATACACAACAAGATATATTGAATCCAATGTAGTTATCAACAATGCTATAATCTATTGCATTGGTTATCTAAACTACCTACATCACAACTAACTGAAACAAAAACCAACATCAACCATCAGTAGTCAAAGTTCTATCACAAACATGCTAAGTAAGCCAAAATATGGTATCTATAAGGGGTCTCATAGTTGGTTTGTGACATCCTCCCATCCTTATAGAGGATTTGTCCTAGTGACTAATAATAGTCAAGCACAAGGTTCTCATAAAGAATCTAACAAAATAAATCAATATTGTTACACAATCTTTCCACCCATTATAGGGTGTCAATGTCTCAACACCATTTTTCAAGTTTTCCCAACTATTGTCATTATAATAATAACATTATTCAATATATTAGGCCAAGTAACGGCCTTTTTCCCATCTTCACATGTCTTTTATGACACTAAAGGGGAAAAATAATGCTTATATAATATTATCATAGAAGAAGATTTCACCAAATCTCACAACTTGGTTGCAACTTTTCCACTCTCATGCCTTAATAAGGCCATCAAAACCATTAAAATATGCTAAAACTAGCTACAGTAGGTTCATTGAACACAAAATTCCTACAACTAACAAAAAAATCCCAAAGTAATAACTATTAAACTTAATAGAACACCATTGGAATTGACCATTCTAGCCATCATGATGGTGGTTACAAGCATCACAAGCACATAGTGTCCCAAAACACAATAAATCATACTTCCCTAAATAAACTTCCCAACAAGGGTGCTACCAACACTCCTAAGAAGTAAAATGCAACTAAGGAACCACAAGACAACAAGTGATGTCTATGCCAGAATAATAATCTAAATATGTAACTTGACTAGAGCCAATGCCATTTATGTCAATACACACAAACCTATAATATGAGGTCAATAAACATAAAAACATCCAATCCCACCAGATTACATCTAGAATAAAAATCAAAAGTGTAAATCTTCCACTAAAACATTATGTCACATGCATAACTTTAAGAGCATTTGTTATTAAATATCACATCACAATGGTAGTAATCCATACTATTATGGTTACTCCATCACATAATCAACCATCCAAGTTTTAGTGAAGTATCCCACACTAACCACATTAAACAATGGAGAAGCCATACCTAGCATCACATGTAACCCAAAGGCTTACAACATGTTCTCCAACACATAGGTGAGCTCACACGATGGTCTAGGGATACTAATCATACCATCTCACTACACTTACCTCATGACAACATAACAAAAATAGCCATATGATGGCATCATCTAACTTTCATCACTTAATTCAAGAGTCAAGTGGGTACCTAGGGTTTTAAACATTGCCTGATTAGGGCTTAACACTACTCTATTAGAGCACAAAATAAACATACATTCTAGTAATGCTTATATTATAAAATAGAAAATTTCATCCTAAAATATTTCCAATAGGTATAATAATAAAAATACCTCAACCAAAGCATGATTATACCAACAGGCCAACCCATGCATGCATCTTAGTAAGTACCACTTGTCGATTAGAAAAACATCCAAGTCTACATGACCATTTAGTGTTTCACAATGGGTAAATAGTAAAAACTCACAATGGTTGATTTTAACACAACCTCCAAGAGGTAGCTAGAGGAATGTTAAATCCATAAAGTGACCATTATACACTAAGATCCTATGACTAACTCATGGCACACGTGTTGCACACTATGAACAAATCAAGTGGCTACTTGTGTAAAGGGGAAAAGTGGATTTCAACCTATGAGAGACTCCACTTCTTGACTTGTACCTGGTTAAAATCATTATGGATATAGTTCTTCTCTACCCTCAACCTCATACTTGAACTAATACTCAATGCTAGAGTAGTGATGCAGGATCACACAACATAATACAACATTGTACCTTGGCAAACTTAATCAAATAAAACTTGGTTTCAAGAGAGTAAACTATATCACATGAGTGGTGTATGACCATATTACCACATATCAATATGTTAACAACATGAATCACATTTATTTCAAGACACGTACACAAAAATATTCATGGAATAATTTAAAACCATGGATAAAATTAAGGTTCACATGATTGATTTCAAAAGGGGGAGATCATTTAACACAGATAATTTACCATTATTCACATGTTCCACCATTCAAAAATACAACTAGGTGTGTAAAATTATCATATAACAATGATAATACCAAGAGACTAAAGTGAAAACCACAAGGCTATTGCATGCACATAGGGTGGATAAGATGCTAATTTACATGATTTAACATAAAAAATGAAATGTAAAAGTTCACACAACAATCTTCATACCAACAATTATGTGGAAGTCTACAAGGTCAATCATAAGCACATGCATAATAAAAGAAAAATTTTACATGATTTAGCAAGATAAATGAAATTAATAATTATACAACACATAATAGTTAATATATAAGGAGGAGCCACATAAATATAAGTCATACATAAATAACCCAGGCATTCAATAATTATGCCAAGGTACTTTCACATTACAATGAATAATGCACATGGTGGTAAATCCTAGAGGTTTATGACTCACATCAGGTCACCTGATGTCTATATTTCATCCAAATGACATAAATAACCATCATAAAGTATTCAAAATTAGAACCATGGATCTCAAATCATGATCACCTTTTCCCAAGGAAGGTTGTGTTCCATCAAAGCCATAAAATCTATTTTCATAAGTTTCCAAATATCTATCTACAATATATATGTGTCTTGAATAGATGGTTCATGATAACTGGTAATAAGAATAGATGCCTAAAACTCTCTCTAACATACCCCAACAAGTCAGACACATTCACCCACTAGACACTCCACACTCAAGCTATACCTTTGGACCTCCCAATACATTATACCTCAGCATCATTATATAACACGCCCATGAAATCTATCAATGGATGCTAATGTACTATCTCATGATTCCAACAAGAAGCTTTCATCACTATTCTTCAAGTTGACTTAATCCAACAAGTCAAAGGTTAAACATAATTACTCACTTGGATGCAAAAATTTCTTTTGGAAAAGGGTGAACTTAGCTAAGGCACAGGGTGAATGCTAAACACTACCATGGAAATTATAATTTTTCCACCATCAAAAAGTTAACCTGAACTCAAAATAAACATCCTCATGGATGTATGGCATGTATATATTACAATAGACATCCCATGAGTATCAAAACAAACCCAAGGTTTCAAACAAGCATCTTCATAGATACATAACTTAGCCAGAGTCAAATAAACACCCCAATGAACATAACACATCCATGGTCATCATGATAGCATCATTAAAAGCAACCTTAACAAGTTCAAATAACCATCACCTATGTAAACACATATATGATCAAAACAACCTAAAGATGTCCAATGGGAGGAAAAAAACATCCCTACACTTTTATTTCTTTTCAGCCCTTTAGAATTAAGAAGCCACATGCTCCTATATCTAACTCAAAGAGACCAAATAAATAGATAATATCAAGCTCTTAATATATCTCAAGATTCCCCCATAGAGTGGAGATCCCAGTCCTCTAATTTACCCAATTAAATCTGACACCCTTACCCTACACAACTTTCTAGGTCTGAGCTCAACCCTTAGTCTTCCTAAGGTTAGGATGTTCTAAGCATCTAGTGATGATTTTCCCATACAAGTAAACAATATATGTCAAACATCATTTCCTTACTTCCAAGATGACACATTTATCTCTAGTCTTCTATTGACCCACCCATAAAAGTCAAGGGTTGACTAGTGATGTTTTCCCCAAATGCAATCAATATGGGAATGGTTAACCCAACCAAAGCTACAAGTAATCCTCACAAGATCATTTTCATAAATTTATTGATTCCTTCACACACACACACATACAAATTCCATAAAATAGGAACTTTCAACACTTTGGTTTGGCATACATATAACACTAATCAGCTCATCCAAGAGGTTAAGTGACTTTATAAGGGTCACCATATGACCTCCTCAAATAAGTAAGACATAAAGCAGTCTATATCAGGCATATAAATCTAGCCATGATATATTATACGCACTAGCATCCAAGGTTTCAACTTAATTTTAATGAGACCATAATCATACAAGTGGAATTCAACCATCACAATACATACACATATCTTTTGGCCAAAATAAACATCCATAATGATAAAAATCTTCACTAGGTGTATCTACAGATACCCATAGTGCATTATGAAACCATAATCCTATGAAAGCATATGAAAAACTAGATAAAACCTCAAAAAAAATTCAATCAAATGCTAAATTTAGTGCATAAATATAAAACTCAACAAAATCCCTTAAGCACAGGCTCTGATACTCAATGAAACAACCCTATTTTTTTTTGAAGTTATCTATCAAAGTATATAATGGAACAAGAAAAGGTCCAATTACATAAATTAATGTGGTGTAATTCATCATCACAAGTCCACAAGAAGTACCAAGAATCTATCTAGCATCTCAAATGCCTTACAATAAAATGCTAGAAACATCCAAAATAGAATTAAGCACATCTCAGAATGTCTAGCTATCTAGTGTTTTGTAAGCAAATAGGATATACTAGAAGTGAAATACTCAAGCATGTAGTTCCAAGTGGCCAAACACACAAGGTCCATCCTAATAACTTGCTTATCTAGTCTTATCATTCCATGAGATCAGTAGTTGGCTATCCCTAATCCCTTACTAGAGCCAACACATCATAAGCATAAGATTCCTAAAACCTTAAGAAAATACCCAAGCAAGGATAATTCCTAGTACTACCATGTTGTGGAATAAACATAGGTAAATTATACCTTTAAAATGGTGTATGTATGATCATACATTTTTATTATTTAAGTAGTCTTATGTGCCTACTTAGGTGTTTATTAAGAAGAAGCTTGATTTGGTAAATCATTTCCCAAGTATATTATTTAATCACATAATTGAATTTTAACATTAAGTTTTCCATAGCTTACTATTTCTCATCCTCATATCGAGATTATTTACCAAACACATGGATTATTCGCATCTTTGATAGTCACAACACAAGGTATGTCATAGAGTTCATTAGCAAGGGTAAGCATAAAGTTTAAGCATGCACATAACTAATCATGACTAATGACTATCTAATCTCATGTAAGCATAATGACATCTTAACCATCTTCCATTAAACAAGAGTTACATCATATCCTATGAGAAAATAAACCTTAAGAGAATAGGTCATATTTATAGAACACTATGACTCGAATAATATAATAGTCCATAATCCAAGATGATGATCTAGATACAAGTATCATTGATCTAGCTTACTTTATTTGTTAAGAAATGTAAGTAAGATCAAAAAAAGGGACATTACAACTAATAATCATTCCTTTCTATAATATATTAAGGGGGACATAATACTTGAACCATCAAGAAACTATTTTCCATAACCCATTTACAATAAATTAATTTCAATCAAGATTATAAAAGGTTAAGACTATGTGTTCCATGCTACAATTAAGGGATGTCATACAACCTCATATCAATGTCATAACTCAATATAGTCTATATGATATATAGGCATAAGAAGTGAAAGGTACGAAGGTCATGAATCATTAGGTAAGTCACTATTCTATTCATTATCAAGTTAAGAGGAATATTATGGAATAACCAAGAATTGATTATTCTTTTTAATGGCCCATAAAGTTTACATCCATATAGTTGGACCAATAAATCTCTTAGTCATCAATATCTAATTATAAATAAAGTATTTAGAAGATTTCTTATTATTCTCTCCATGGGATATCATATCTATTTTCCCCAAGAACATGCTTGTACACTCATTTAATCATTTTTATTATTCTAGACATTTATGTTATTAGATTGCTTCTAGGACATATAATTGATCATCATCAATTATTCATGAAGTCCTTATATGTTGAGTAAGATAAATCCTCAAGAGCTCATATGACTTGTTTCCACTTCCATTAGGGTTCTATCTATAGGTGTAACAACCATATTTAACATGAACTAGTTAAAACATGACTATCAACTTGACAAGAGATACCATTTTCTACTTGATTACTTTCAACATATTGTTATTGATTGCCAAAGGAGGTAAAATTTAATTACATACATGATTTTAGGTATTCCAATAATAATATTTTTATTCTTTTGTGCTAACATAAAAATCAACTCATGCACATCCAACAACATATGAGGTTAAATATCTCATGATGCACTCTAATTACCCCATTACTCACATGGTAAATAGAACTAATAAAATACATACCAGAGATGTAAATACAATTTGTTAGATATACATGAACTAAGAAACTATCATCATAATGCCTCAATGACAACATAATGTCTAATAACGTTCATATTACAACTTAATAATACCATCAAATGCATAATGGGATAAGATGAACTACAATATAACAAGAGTAATCAGCCACAATCCAATGGCCCAACAACATATGTTAGTAGGTATAGTTGCAAGACAACCACTATATGAAATCCAAGTGTAATAATAAAGTAGGTGAACACTATAAGGAGAACACCCCTCAAAACTATCCCTATAAACCCTCCATCAATGGCCCTTACCACCCAAACCATGAACTTGGTGGAGGGTTTTGGTAACTAGGTAATCAGATGGGGTAATAAATGTAGGCACAATACTGAGCCACTAGTATAGACTTACAAAACTACCAATAAGGACACCAGAACTAGTGTAAAAAACATGGAGTCATAACTCTCAGCCAACCATGTGCTTGAGTAATTCCCAAGGAATACATCAATTATTTATAGAAGATGATTGTCATCATAATATGATAGCTAATATATACAATCCATAAACCTAGTTAACACATGACTTCTAGGCTTACACCATAATTTCCACAATGGTGACCAATGATTCAGACAGTCATCCAGGGTCTGACATTGATTCAAGTTTGAGGATCAATAAAGAGGGGTGCATAGGATCATCATAAGGTCTCACAACCTCATATGATCCTAGGTTCAAAATTGGATTTAAGGATTTAATACAATAATAGACTAATAGAGAGTGATTAAATAAGGGTCAAGTTGAGATAGAAGTTCCCAATTAGCCTGAGGTTTCACCTCCAAAACACACACGTAGCTAAGATGAGTTTATAAGGTACAAAAGGGGGGAAATCTCCCAATAAAATCTAAATTTGCCAAAAATGGTATATCATATTATTTAAATATAAATAATCCATTCCTATATTAATTTAGTCAATAAATGAATAAGGTAGAACTAATTATAATTAAAAACCCATTTAAATTTTAACAAATAAAATCCCCTATTATTAATTTAAAACACATATATGTCAGCAAAGCTCCATAAAATATTTACCAATGTAGACATATAGGTGGGAATTTTAGTTTGATTCATGGTAAGGAGAAAATAACCACCAATTTATGATATTTGCCTAAGCAAAACCCATCTTTTTATTTCTTAAAGGGAAGGTACAACAACCCAATAATTTTATAGTAGTTTAAAAGTTATATTTCCAATGAAAGGAAAAAGGATATCCATCTCCAAATGATTTACACAAAATAATCTCAAAATAATCTAGCATAGACAAAATAATCTCAATACACTTACTTGGTGGAAGTACAGGTTAGGAAGTTGATACTTTGTGAGAAATTACCAGACAATTCTTAGATCACTTTTTTATTCAATCTTGCATTAGAGAGGAACATAGTTTTGGTCATACATTTACTACTTCCTTATTATTTATATTTCCTCATTATTTCACCAAACCATTCCCATGCATCTTCATCCTTTTCCCACTTGCTATACATCCTCCCTCATTCTCATTCCATTTCCTCTACTTGTTTCTTTTGTCATTTCTCTTCTTACGCCTCCTCAATGCCCAGCCATCAGACATCCCCCCAATAACATGAAACTCTATCTTTCCTTATACCCTACAGCAACCTTCCATTAGTGTTCAACCACTCCCTTCTATAGACCTGTCTCTCACCCTTACTAGCAATGCTAGCCCCACCCAAAAGAAATATCAGTCCCCCTAAAAATTGAAATTTGTCTCCCTTTTTCACTCTACACCCTACCTAAATGACATGCTTGGCCTACCATCACCATACTCTCTATTCTCCCCTACATATTACCCATCTCCTTCCATACCCATGCCATGTCTTTTTCTATCCTACTGCATGCTTTTTTATTACATCTCCATGTCACTATTGTTTCACTCCATCCCTTCCTTGTCATGCCTTCCCTCTACCTAATTCCCTCCTATCTCTTCCATGCCATACCCCTACCTAGGTCAATACCATCCTTGGCATATTTTTCAAGCCAATCCACTAAATAAAAAATAATATAATATAGCCTTATTAATATATAATTTAATAATAATAAAAGTAATATATATACCCTTATTATATAATATAATAATATAATGTATCATAATATGATATAGCAATATATATAATACACACACACACACACACACACACACACACACACACACACACACACACACACACACACACACACACACACACACACACACACACACACACACACACACACAAAGTAAAACAATATAATTTATAAATATATAAATAACATAATAATGTAAATCCCAAGCTAAAAGAATAAAGTAATAAAATAAAAGACGAGATATAACAATAAAATTTATAAAATAAGATAATAATAAAATCTATTTACAAACCATAAAAAAATCATCAAATCAATATTAAACAACAAGAATTAATAAATAATATATCCACAAGATACATAAACCAAAAGAGGCCATTAAGAATTAAATTAATAAAATCATTAATCAAATATTAATTAAAAAAATTAAATAATATAATCAACAAAATCCATAATTGACCCAAACATAAAAGAGTCGACAATAAAATAATTGACAACTCCCTAGATGAACAACACTCACAAAAGTTAGTCACCTATGAAGGAGGAGTTAAGACATTTAAAAGGCTAAGAGACCCACATGGGTCTTGACTAGATCAAACCAACCTGACTAGAATATAACTACTCAATGACTTTGTGTTAAGCATCTACAACACCTGAAAAGAATAACCAAACATAGAGGTGTCACCCCTAGCACATGAGGAGTGGATGAGAGTAAACCACACATGCACTCAAGAGAGGTAAGACTAGTAAAGGATGAGGAGTAATAACATAAAAGGATATAAATAATGGTGGCTCAATATTACAATATACATGTTAAATTAACATTTTGACTACTCAACTACCTGTGATATACCTGAGATTTACAAACCCAACACTGAACCTAGCTCATGACTTGGTACCTATACCCACCAAATAAAACATTAGTAGTATCTAAATGTTATCAATAGGATAATAATAAATCAGCACAAATCATTAGATATGAAATGATAAATCTAGTATAATCAATTATAGTTGATAAGGGCAACATTTAGTCCCAATAACCATGAAGGGACCAAAATCAATACTAATGACTATGACCCCAAGCATGCCTTATGACCTAACCAATAGCTGGAAGAGAAATCAATGTCAATCTCCAACTAGTAAAACATGATATATCAATGGCATATATTAATGTAACTAATTAAATCAACATATACATAAAATAAGATAAAATGAATATGGTGTAGGTAGTATGCATAATAGGATATATTAAATCCAATGTAGGTATCAACCATGACATAAACTATCACATTGGCTATCTGAACTACCTACCTCACAACCAACTGAAATAAAAACCAACATCAACCATCAATAGTTAAAGTGCTATCGCAAACATGCTAAGTAAGCTACAATCCAATATCTGTAAGGGGTCTCATGACTAGTTTGTGATATTTTTTATGTTAAAATTTAAATGAGTTCACTTATATTGATAATGATCATGAGTCAAATCAATTACACTCATTTCAAAACTAAAATTTCAATGATTTTATATTAATACTTAAAGGATTACAGTATTTTGAATACAAACAAAATCAAAAAATAATTATATGTTTTATAATTAAATTGAAAATATGAACATGTTAAATTTTTCAAGTTGGAAAACATATTTCTACTCATTTTGGGGTTTTAAATTTTAAAATTAAGGTTTTTTCAAATGTTATTTTCATTATAAAATCAATTAATATTTTTTTCAAATTTTTAAAACTCAATATGATTTTCAAAAGTTTGTAAATAAATAAAAGCTTTCAAATTCATATATACAATATTTTTAAAATTGATTTTATTCTGAATTTTT
The DNA here is from genome assembly GCA_037957365.1 of Torreya grandis. Lineage (NCBI taxonomy): Eukaryota > Viridiplantae > Streptophyta > Pinopsida > Cupressales > Taxaceae > Torreya > Torreya grandis. Next base: position 205,669 of record JARHVA010007399.1, read on the forward strand.
AATATATTAAAGATTTTGAAATTTGAAATTTTTAAAAATTAGTATACATAAATAAAATTAGAATTTAGAATTTATAATTTGATACTTTTAAAACATATAACATTCAATATATCAAAATATTTCAATTTCAAATGTAAAGTAGAAACATTTTTTTAATCATTTTGAAGAACTCATTTCAAAGTTTAAATTTGAATGAGTTCACTCATATTAATAATTAAAAGTTTAGTTAACTCAATTACGCTAATTTAAAAGTTAAATTTTCAATAATTTAATGTTAAAACTTAAATGATGTTACTCAATTTTAATATTTTTAAATTTATTAAAAAATTAAAGTTTATATTTAATATAAAAATTAAATAGGTTAAAATTTCAAAGTTGAAATACACTTATTTTTTTCAATTAAATTTGAACTTTGAATTTTATTAAAATATTTTTTTCATAATGAAGGTAACATCCCCCCTATGACAATGTCATCTATGTTGAATTTACACATGTTGCTTAAATCCATCATGTCTTTGCACATGTTATTTTTCACCTTGAAGGGCATAATCATGGAATTTCAGTCTCATTCATTTCAAGGCAAGGGAACACAATTATGAGTGAAAGGATTCATAGGGCATCCCTCATATCACAAGCTCTAGCTATTGTTTTAGCATCCATAAACCTCGACCTACTCCCTCCAACCTTACAACTCCTATCAACATGGGCGGTGATAGAGACCAAATGGAGATAACATCTTACAAACAAGTTCATAAAAATAAAAAGGTGTGGAAAAATCTCAAGAAAGGTGGGATAATAGAGTATATGGAGTGTATCACCAAGCATAATCCTCTGGTGGTAAGATATTTTGTTGTTGTTTGGTTGAAAAGGAAGGTTTCCATGAGGGGATTTGTATTAGCATTTCTAAGGAGTTTATAAGAGAAGTCACAAGCATGGCTTGCATAGGCACAAAAGAATATAAAGATCAATCAAATAAACAAGAGTCACTATAATGATTTTTTTAACCAATGAATTAATGCAAATGGAGAAAAAGGGATTTCCTCAAGCTAACCTACCCAAATATTGGCTCGAAGTCTAATTACAGTTCATGAGGTACATGACCCTAGAAGGTAAGTACACCTTGATATTTTTTCACCATTTCATGTTTCTCAATAATTTCATTAGTTTTAAGGTCAACCTTCCCTATTTTATCCTAAAATCTTTAAAAATCATAGTCCTCCTCCACTAGGTTAATGCAGCTAACCTGATCTTGCATCAAGGCCTCATCTTTCTACTGGTGAAACATGGTCATACCCTGCTTGGAAAAAAAGTCCCCCTGGAAGGATCCTCCTTCAAGGAAGACTCCCCAAAGGGGGATCCCTCTATGAGCTCCCTCCCTCCCACTAAACTTTATCCTCATAATAACTTGTCCCATTCCCCCATTCCCCTCTAGATGACCTTCCCTTGAAAATTATTTTCATCCCTAAACCTAAACCCATCACCCTCAGCTCTCCCTCCACCTATGATCAGAAAGGTAAGTCCATTGTAATAGAGGATCATGAGAAAAATAAAGTAATGTTAACAAATTTCAATATAAAGGTCTAATAGGATGGTTTTGGTTTGGCAAAACTAATCCAGGATTGGAATGAGCTTCACCAGGTGATGAAGTCCATGACCCATGTGTTAGTGAACTCTACCTTACACCTCCCCTTTCACCAGTTATCAAATCCCCTAAGGACCCCAAATCCTCCCTGGGGTCCCCCAGGGGTTCACCTTAAGCATCCCTTCCCCCAAGTGAAAGGCAAGAAATGCTTGAGGATGATTCTCCCTAGTGAATAAACTTACGGTCTCAAGAATTAGACTAGATTTAAATCCTCGAAAGACAAAATAAACTTCCCACTAAAGGAATTTTTTTTTATAAGGGATACCGAAGAGGGCCCCTCAATTAACATGTTTTCTATGTCTACTCTTATTTTTGTTGTTTAAACTTTTTTTTTTTTTGTTCGACCATATAAGGCCTAGTTAAAACTCTTTATTTTATTTTTATGGTTTCAGGTCCCTATAAAACCTTGGTTTACCTTATCTAATTAAAAACATCATTTTTATTGTAAAATCAATTCAAATTTTATAAATTTTGAAATATTAATGTTTATTTTAAACACGTTCAAAATGGAAAAGGAATGTTTAAATTTAAACATACCCAGTTTAAAATTTTAATATATTCAACATTTTCAATACATTGAAAATTCTTTACTAAACTCACTTAAACTTTAATGTAAAATTATTTAAAATTCAACTTGCATATGGGTTTAAATGAGTTAAATCATTTTAATTTTCAAAATGAATTAACTCATTTAAATCTCAATTGGAAAATTATTACTAAAAAAATAGTATAGAAAATGATTCTACTTTAAATTTTAATATAACCATTTAATAAGAACTTTAAACTTTTATATAACAATTTTAAATATTTTAATAAGAAATTTTATATTTAAATATACTCATTTAAAATTTTAATATATTCAATATTTTTAATATATTAAACATTTTGAACTAAACTCATTTAAATTTAATCATTTACATTTAAATGTAAAATTTAAATATTTTCATAATAACATTTTCAATATTTTAATAAAAAAATTAAATTTGAATACTCATTTAAATGTAAAATTATTCAAATTTCAACTTTGAAATGGGTTTAAATGAGTTAACAAATCTTCACTTTCAAAATGAGTGAACTCATTTAAATATTGATTTAAAAAATAGATTTTGAAAATTAGTATATAAAAAAAATTAATATAAAATTTAAATTTAAACAATTAAAAATAAATTTAAAATTTCATTTTAAGAAACACACTTCTAATTTATAATTAAAATTTAAATCATTTTACTTATTATTATTATTATTTTTTAATTTTGATTTTTGAAATTAAAAATCTTGAACATGTTCAACTTTTGAATGAGTCTACATATTTTTAAAAACTAATTACAATTTTTTATTGAATTGAATTTTATGTTTTAAATTTACATTTAAATGAGGATAAATTTTGAAATTCAATTTTTAATTGAAATTTAAAATTAGATTTTAAAATTAGTAATTCATATTCTCATTATAAAATTATTTTTAAATTTAATATCATCAAAACTCATATTCTAAACTTTTAAAATGTAGGTGTCATGATTTTAAAAAATTAATTTCAAATTAAATTATAAAATAATTAAATGGTAAATTTGAACATTAGAATGAATTATGATGTTATAATAGGTATTAACACTTTAAATTTTTACTTCTTATTTGAAAATGAAAAATAATTTGTCAAAATAACTCATGTTTTATTATTTTAACTTTTAAATTATATCAATTGAAATGTTTGAAAAAATCAACATTTTTAACTTCAACATTTCTAATTTTGAAGTTTAACCATTTTTTTAATAATTAAAAAATATTTTTTAAAATTAATATTTTAATGAATTTATATTGTAATTTAAATTATTTTATTAATTTTAAACATGTTTAAAAATAAATATTATATTTTTAAAAGCCAAAATAAATGAAAATAATAATTACATAATGTCATATTTGAAATTTAAATACTAAAACTAAGTCTAAATATGCTATTTAACTTTAAAAATTTAACATTTTCATTTTTTCAAATTAAATATTAAATTATAATTATAATTTTTTTAAACTATATTAAAAAAAAAGTAATCTTTAAGTTTGAAATTTAAATGAGTAATCTTTAAGTTTGAATTTAAATGATGTTCTTATTTAACATTGAGTCGATAAAGAATCTAAATGCATTATATGATAGACTATTGTATTATGTCTATGACATATGATTTGTAACTTCTCATTTTGAATTAGGGATCTAGGAATGATGTAGATTTAGAGACTTGTTTTTGTAACTTTACTATATTATGGTTTATTTAATGTATATTAACCTTATGTTTTTATAATTTGTATTGGTGACTAGGTTTTGTTGTATTTCTTGATTAATAGGATCTAAAATGATATTAAGTATGAATAATAGTTTTGTTAGTGCTTATCTTTATTAAAGAGTGACTTAAAATTGAATTGATTATATTTTGGAAAGTCATATTTAAGAATTCTTATGTAGTATTGAATTGTTGTGAAAGTTGGTAATAGTTTTGATGGATATTATGGGTTTGTTAAAACACTTTATTAGATATGGATTTGATAGTTATTATAATATCATAACCTATGTGAGATATTCAACTTATCAATAATATTTAAATAATAATAAACTCTCTCAATTAAATATATAATTGATTTATCAAGTAAAATATTAAATTTAGTAATTAAATATGCTATCCTTTAGTACTGTGATTTGTTAAGAAAGTAGAGTATGATATTTGGTTATGTAGAAGATATTATTATTTTATTTTAATAGTCATTAGTTGTATATAAGATATTAATTTGAATGTTTAACTTCTAGATGTTAAAATATGGTGATTCTAAAAAGAAAAGGGAAATATATTATCATGACCCTGTTTTCTATGTGGTATTTTCATATTTACTAGATTTAGTAGATTCTCTATTTTGGTTACTTAGCATCTTAGTTTTAATGTTGTTGTTATGTGATTTAGATATATAAACTATTGATACATTGATATTATTGTGACATTGATGTTAGACATTGTGGAATTTATATATTGGCATATGATTATTAAATGCTTCTCAAAATTACTATTATTTAATTTAGTTTAGATTACTTAGTACATTTATTATTATTTTTTATAACATACAGATACTATTGATGGTATGTTTTGTGATCGTAGGGATAGGTAATTATGAGATAGGTTTCTTAAGTAACTTGATAGAGGGACATGGTGTATGAATGATAAACAACTTTGTGAAATTTAAAAAAAAACTTCTCTATCATTGTTTGGTTCACTATGATCAGTTATTCATTTATGAGTGCATTATTGTTTTTCTCTCTTGTTGTTCTATTATGACTTCTTTCAATTGTTTGGTGTTCGCTTGAGTTACTACTTGATAAGTCATTTCTCACTTAGTGTTGAGTGCATTGGTTTCATTAATATTACTTGATTATTTTATACCCTTTAGGGGTAAGATCCTTATTAATAACCATGTACATATATTGGATTATTTTTTATTGACTTGGTCTTTCATGGCATGTTTTATGTTGTTTGGATGCTTTGGGAGTTAGTTATATTTTGGTGGCATGTGTTATTGACTAAATCTTAGTGAAGTTTTGACTAGACTGTGGACTTTAGAAAAAAACCTTGAACCACCATGGGGCTTGTATTTTTTTATATGGAATTAGACTATAGTCAATGGCATAGACTCAAACTTTGAGGAAAGTGGGTCTAGAGGCTTATTTTGTTTTAATATGGTATTTTGATCATTTTGGGAGGTCATTTAGAAACCCTAACAAAATGCTACATAAATTTTATGCTATGGTCACCATGAGGAATTTAGTAGATTTAATGTCCACTATAATACTATAGTTTTCACACTCAATATTTATGAGGAAATGGTTTTCTATTATCATCCATGTAGGGATATTTTGTGGAAGGAAGTTGATGTTGGAATTTTACTTGAAAAGCTCAACTTGAGCTCCTGGTCATTTTTTGGATGAGATCTAGGACTATATTCATTACTTTTTAATACAAGTAAATATTTGTTTTTTATTTTATTTTTTGTTTTTGGAGGGCCTAATTATATGTCATGGTCATCCTTTGCATGATGGGTGCAAAGGGAAGATGTAAGGCTTCCCATTTGAAACAACCCCAATTTATTTTTGAAGTTGCATATCAGAGTACACAATGGATGCATAATAGATCCAAATCTCACTTGTTGATAAAAATGATACACACTTAGAGTACCCACATATGTATGAACATAAAGGCTAATATTAACCTTTCTCAATCATTAACAAACACAATAAGGCACACCATGGTAACTAATAGAACACTGTACCAACTGGTAGTCAGGTATAATTTCCTACAATCTAAACACACATAACAACCTATTATCTAGAAGAGTACTTGTGGGTTATGCTAAATCTCAAGAGAATATAGCAGGAATACCATAAATCATATGATTATTTCAATCAATTCATAAGCAAGCTTATTGTAGTCCAAATACATGAGTGAAGCTACCATCATGCCTTATTTCATCCTCCAATAGGTAAAAATATAATGGTAGCCAATACTTGAATCATTATAATCAATTCTGAAATGGTAAATAGCCAATATGATAAACTAAAAATGATGGGAAGAGGAATTAATACACCTCAATTACTTAGCATCTTGTACACACACACACACACACACATGTATAAAATCCCTAACATTGATTATCTTATTAACTGATGTTTAAGGTAGGGAAAACATGTTATATTGATGAATTTACACAATCACATTAGAATTTTAGCTAATTCTATAATCAGGAATTTAGTGTGCATGATTAACTTTTATAACATTAGTCTCATATTTTACCTAAGTAATTCTTAAGTTAATCAACTCAATTCATGCAACACTTTACTAGGTTATGTTAATGAGAAGGAGTAACATGATCCTCCTATTCCCAATATAAATATCTCATTTGATCATGCAATGGTTCCAAATAAATTAGTTTACTGAGGCATACCAATACCAAAGTGTGTACACATACTAGCCTCATATCCATGGCATTGTCTATCGATGAGAAAAATCTTAACAATATAAGGGAAAGTTAATATTTATATCCATCATACAAAAATTATATCTACATATACAATTTTATTCACTTGATTTATATAAACATATAATCAAGGAAAAGTATCAATAACATTCTATTAAATTCACTTTGTAAGGGATCTAAAATTTACCTTCACTATCCAACTAGCAATTTGTTCCCAAAATTAAAATTTATAACATCTCATTTTCCACTTACAAGTGTGAGTACCCAAGGGGTCTCTATAATCTATGCATAATTGAAGACCAATTACAAGTAGTTTAATATTATTATGTTAGATCAATAAAAATTCCAACGTATATAAAATAAAGTGAGCATAAGCATAGGTTTACAAAGATAATAATTAGATATCTCACATTAGTTACCATTTAATTTAATATTCTCACTTACTAGTGATTTTAGCCAAAATACTCAAGCATGTCAAGATACCCAATTACATAGAATCTATTGCTATGCAATCTCTAGATCAACATCATCATGATGATTCAAATTAAGGAAGTATATATAGAAGTTTGATAAGATGGAATAATAAAATAAATGTCACATGAAGAATGTACAATGTCACATACCATATATTCCATAGTATGAATAATCAATCAAATAACCAACATAACATTAGAGTTAGTAATCCATTATCATGGAATTAACAATGGATAAACAACTATCAATCCAAAACTAAAAATCAAGTATGCTTAAGCATAACATAAGTAATTATTCACCTAAACCATCACTAATCAAATTTACCATGTTAATTCGTATCATATGATCAAGTTGAATATCTATAAGATGGTACAATAAAAACATTCCCATACTAGTGTGTCCAACCAAATTACTAGTTATAACCACAAGAAAGATTAGTTGTGAGGTGACATAATAAATAATCAAAAATAATAACAATATGGTGTGACACTATAGCATTAGTAAGGAATATTTTGTTAACAAACTAAGTTAAAACCCAATTACATCCAAGAGTGAATTTAGAATTATGTAAGCTCCAACAAATTACATCCTAATCAGCAAAATGAGCTTGAACTTCTTAATTTTAAAGGGTACCTAAACATACACAAGTTTAGCATGCCAAGAGCCAAGTGTAACCAATCTATAATCCAATGGAAATAATTACAATTATAACCACTAGTCATGCTAGTTGAAAGTAACATACATCTAAACTAGCAAGGAGATAAACAATATGAAAATAATGATCTAGAATACATCATACTTATCCATAAAGTCATCCAAATATGGATCAATAGGAAATAATCAAGAAAATCCCTCCAAAACAGCCCTATTATCCCTCCATTAGGTGGCCCTAACCACCCCCAACCATCAATATGATGATGGTTTTGGCAAATAGGGTCAAGTAGGAAGTTCTAAGCAAGCTGGGTACTAAACCGATAGACATCTCCCCACAATAACATAGCACCAACACAAGGCAAAATAACCAACCAAGGTACACTCCATATAGTCATAATAAGACTATAAACCATCACATATAACTTACAATTAACTTTAAACAAGTTAAGGACTAACAAATAAACTTAGCCAACCATGGAAATCAAGTAACTCAACCAAACATAGAAATCAGACAACACAACCAAACATAGAAATCAGGGAACTAGATAAGGGTTCCATCAACCAATATAAGCCATAATAAATTTTAATTATATTTGATTCAAGGATTGAAATAGGTAAAAATTAATGCTCAAGTAACACATTGACCTTGGGTCACCGGCGATGCCAAAAAGTCCCACAAATGGTAACATTTAAAGATCCCAGTAAGAAGTCAAGTAATAAAATGATTTAGATGCCAAATACCAAACAATATATTTTGGGGTTCATATAGAGGTCTCATGACCTCATATGATCCCCAAACACTAAAAATTAGGTCATAAGAATAAGTGAAAATATTATGCTATTAAATGGTTTAATTAAAAACAAATGGAACCTTCATTATAATATAATGGTTACAATAGGGATTTACCCTTATTCTCAAGTCAAAAAAAAATATAAAATACATAAATAGCCATATTAAGGTCTCACCCAATTCACATATATTCATGCCTATAAAAGCCTTGGTCAGGAAACTTTAATGAACATATATATACATACCATTTCATAACAGGATCAACAACTTATAGAAGCATAGTTAACCTATCCATTAATATGAGGACCCAGTCTATTTATATTCAAAAAAAAATTAGGAGTATCATATAAAATATTAAGCATTTAATTTTAAGGAGAATCCCCAATTGGTACCCAAGTGATTGTTTAAAACCAAAATGGTTATTATGAAAACCATGGTAATGGGGTCATATCAGGGAGCATCAATTCAAGCTTCACTCCCCAAATGAACACGAATCGATTATGAAACTTATCCATTTAAATTTTGATGCCTTTAAGCTATACCTTTCAACTTGATTTTGTTAAAATAATATATCAACAACCAATTAATATTTTTCCCTTAATATTTAAACATACAAGTCAATTTAATTAAATCTAAAATTATATTATTCAAGGAGGAGTTTTGTCTTATTGATTTTAAACACAATGTAGTCATTATTTAGATTTAGTTTATGGATCAAACCCATATACACATCATCATTAGAATAGGGTAACAACCCATAGATGCATGCATAGGTCATGAGGGTGGAATTACATACCTTCAATGAATCCTTAAGCACGTACAGGGTGAGAACCAAGAACTAGGTGTAAAAATATTTATGTATAGGTTGATAGAGATAAACAAGGAAATTTGATATGGCCACATCATGGAAATTATAGATTTGAATATAAAAAATGATTTTTGAAAATAATAACATGATATACACTAGGTACTACCAGTCCCAATCACACGACATAGAAGGGGGGTCAATCAATCACCAATATTCCAAGAACTGTAATGTAGTAGATGGATCTATAATATGTGGTCATGACATATATGTAGGAATGAAGATATAAAACTCATAATCAATAAATTATTCACAAATTTTAGCTATATATAAGTGAAACCAAAACAAAAATAGCTTAGATTTTACACATTGACTCCTATATAGCTAGTTTATAAGAACAAAGGAATCATGGTTAACAACATTTTCATCCTGAAACATAACTATCTATGGTCAAACTAGTTTACCCAACCAAGTGTCTTCTCTCTTCTCTTTACATCTTATTTTAATTTTCCTTGTTCTTTCCATTTTCTCACTAAACACATCCCTTGCTCCCCTATCTCTATTCCCTCTTTCCACATATTTTCCTTCACTGCTCTATCTTCTACCTCCCACATGTTTTCATTCTCCCCTTCATTGTGATATTTTATTCTATATGATTCCTAATGTGTTTTCCCTTCCTATTTTCTATATCCTTCCCATGCCCTATGTTCTCCTTTTCTATTAATTGGGTTCATTTCCTCCTTATCTATGCCACCCCCCACTCCTCTACTCTGTCCACCATCACTTCCTTACCTACCTCTTATCCTATTTTTAAGCATGTGTCCTCTTTCTCCTTATGCCACTACTGTGTGTTCCCATGTTGTGCTAACATGGCTCTTATTTATTAGGTGAGTCTATTCAAATATATATATATATATATATATATATATATATATATATATATATATATATATATATATATATAATTATGCATGTATAAATATCAGACCAATACGTGACGATGAGAAATGAGACAAGAGGGTGCCATATCCTCGTGGTTTAAAACTAGAAACAATCAGGTATGAAAGAATGCATGCACAACAATGGGCACATGATAATCAAAGGATCAATCAAAACATGAACTCCACTATGTACAAGTTGATAATAACAAAGATAGAATTATTATTTTACATAGAGCAACAAGGCTAATTTCCACATAATACTAGTAAGGATGACATAACAAAAAGGAACAAGCATAACTGACTAGACAAAGTTCAAGTCCCAAAATCATGCATAACATAATAGTCTAAATACATGACACAAAACAAGATTACCAGTTTACCTATCTAAATTTATTTGACTACTTAGAACTACTCCTTCTACCCCAAAGCTAACACCAACATCCATCCTAGCTCATAGTTTACACTTGTAACCATCGAGTTACCCATCAAGAGTATCTATTCCAAAAATCACTTAAAATGATAAAACAATAATGAACTAAAAATAAGTACATCAAATACATCATTAATCTATACATCATCAAGTGAAAAATTATAAATATGATAAATGCATCAAATCATAACCGATATCATAGCATTTTAATCTAATAACACAAACCAGCTAAACAAGGAAGTGCAGTAATAGTGATACACATTCTAAATCAATCATATAAGAAGTCATGTCAAGGTACATGAGGTAAATATCGTAACATCTTCCCCCTCTTAGAGAGGAGCTATCCTAGTGACTATATCAGCAATCAAGAACCCGACCATCCATAGAAACATGATCACTCTTTTATACAAGGTTTTATTTACTCAATCATAACATTAATTATAAAATAATAAATTTCATAATATTAAAGTAAGAGAATGTACTACACTATCTAGGTAAGACACAATTGTTAACACTATCACAATTCATAATTACAACTATGTAATTCCTTAATCCAAGTCATATGAAAAATCACAATGACTCACTTATCATCTTAAGACACTAAAAGAATAATAAGGAGTTATCCCAATTCATATAGAAATAATGCTCAATCACATACCTTAATTTGGTTACAATTCCATGTTTATGATGCACAAGTCATTTATTAACAACCAAAAATAGATAGTTATAACCTTTATAAAGGGCTAATAGTGTCAAATCAACTCTATTTGGCACAAATATCAATGGTATACCACCATTTTATCATATTTCTAAGAAAACTATAAGATTTAGACACCCATATAGGCATGAATTTATAGGTTAAAATAGTCATACCAACCATGGGAATGAAATTTCCCAACTCAATAAAGGTCAATAAAAGCCCTTGTTGCCTTCTAAGCACATTTCTAATGGCTAAAATCTTGCCAAGTATAGTAAAATTTTAATATTTTTTTACCATATAGATCAAACACTTGATAGAAACCTAACACTAGGAGGACATCCCTCTCATCAAGAGGAAAACATACCACATAAATGATAAATTTTACAACCATAGTTGTAATTTGTACAATCTACCAAGATTTTTAAGAATAAATATGAACATGAAATAGTGTTTTTGCCAACACACATTATGCCTTATGCATAATTTAACCAACATTAATCACAAAATTCTACCATAAGATAGTAACCCTTTTTAAATGGTTACTTTCAAATCAAAAAAATACCATTCAAGGGATAGTGTAGTGTCCCACACTATCCACACTAAACAACAGGAGAAGCTAACCTAGACTATACATGCTGCCCCAAAGGTTTACCACATGCTCTCTAAATACATGTAAGTTCACATGATGGTTACAATAATCATAGTTCTACCATCATACTATAATTACCTCATGGCAGTAAAAGATAAGAAATAAAAAGACATGGGTACCCAAAATAACAAAATCCATCTGATCAGGACTTATAGTGTTCATTTCAAACACAAAATCAGCATACACTCTAGTCATGCATAAAACAATACATAAATATATTCATACCATAATATATATGTATACAGTAGGTACATCAAGAAACACCTCAATCATAACATGTCTACACGCACATGTCAACACATGCATGCATTTCAGCAAGTGGCCCTTTGTTGATTTGCATCCACATTATAAATGTAAGACCTATTGGTGTTTCACAAGGATTACACAAAAAGATTCCACATAGGTTGTTTCACAACAACCTATGAGAGGTGGATAAATAACACTAGACCATAAGGTGACCTTTATGTAGGAGGGTCCCATGACCAATATGTGTCTCTCATGGTACATACTTTGAATGAATTAGGTGGCTACCTCATGCAAGGGGTGGATTGGATTTTTATCATATGAGAGAATCCACTCCCTAGCCTGTACTAGTCAAAACCATTATGAAAATGGTGTCACTTTATCCTCAACCTCATAATTGCATCGATGTTCAAAACTAGAATAATGATTCATGGAAACAAAGTAAATCACAACACTATACCTTGGAAGCCTAAACAAGAGGTTTAGCTTCCAAAAAGGGAATTAAAAAACACAAGTGCTTAACTTCACAATTTTATAATTTCATGACCCAAGGTCACATATATATAACATAACTAGAACACCACAATATCTAACTAGAAAGCAAAAAAAAGTCACACATTTATAGTTCATGAACATAATAATCATAGGTATAACATAATGAAAACACCTAGAGAACCAATTAGATAGTACAAAAAGGTTCACACATTCCACATGATTAAACACTTTCACACTTACAAGGTTTATTTACTAACATAACAATGTACAGAAGTAAAGGAGAAGTGAAAGGTTATACACAATTAGGAATGGGTAACTATGCCAAGGTATATTTTTTTTCCACATTAAAATAGTCAAACACATAAATGTATGAAGCACAAGGGTCTATGAACCTACATTAGTCCACTTGATGCATAAATGTCATGAAAAATACATCAGATACCCATCAACATTATCACATAGTCAATCCTAAAACTCTCAACTTACTCATGAAAATAAATCAAACTCACCCCATCAAGCTCTCTAGACTTGAGATACACCCTTGGTCCTCCCAAGACTACATAGTTCAGCCTCATAGAGTAGCTTGCTCATGCAAGCAATCGGTGAACATCCAAACATCATTTTAAAATTACATCAATAAGCTTATATCATGATTCAATGGATTGACTAAATCCCACATGTCAAAGGTTAAATGGAGATGATTATTTTATGAAACATCAATTGGGGAAAGGGTGAGTTTAGCCAAGGCAAAAAGAGAGTAAAATATCACTACTATGGAAATCATAATTCCCAAAATCAGTAAGTTCAATAAGAAATTGTAATAAACATCCTCATGGATGCAAGACATATCCAATGTCTCGATAGACATCCTCATAAATAACAAGATGAAATAAAGTCTGAATAGATATCCCCATGGGTGTATAACCCATCCAATATCAATCAACACACACATAGAATCATGCATATCCATGTAAAAAACATATTTCATAGATGTAAAACTGATCCATGATCATAATAAACATGCCAAAACTAGTTATCTTTAGCCCTTTAAGAGTTATGAATTTGATTACCTCACCAAATTAACCCAAAAAAATATCAAAAACAAATCCTAACTTAGCTAAATGCATAAGTTTTTATCTCTTTAAAATTTTGCCTATTTTCAAGGGTACATAACCACTATAATGCAGCTAACTAAGTAACAAAATAGACAACAAAACCTTACAAGTTCACTTAAAAGTAAAACATATTGGATGAAGCAATGCCTTGTAGGCATTGTCATCATAATGAAATGATGGTATTGCGTCCCCTAGTCATGTATAGTGACACCCACGCCAAGCCAAAATCTATGGTTGTTCACTACAACTATTACTACAATGTCATTACATGAAACTTTTTGCATGACAACTTATTATAACCAAAATAAGAGGTGGGGTAGCCTTGATATCTACAATCAACTCACCTCGTGGAGACATGTACACTCCACTAAAACCATCTATAGATTG